>APFE030756682.1:0-101140 GCA_000404065.3 Pinus taeda
TCCACCAACAGATCCTCCATCTTGAGTTTCCACAACTCAAAACTCTGACCATTGAACTTCTCAATCTCTATCTTTCCGCTGCTCGCCATCTTCTTTCACCACGAGAATTGATCTTGCAGATCTCCCACTGAACAGGGTCTACCACAGGCCCGAGCGAAACCCCTCAGCAACAAAGGCATCGTCTTGAAGCCAAAACAGCTCTGATACCAAATGTAGGTTTTAACCCCGTACAAAAATTACCTGCATATGAATCACAGGAAAAATAAAAATGCGATAGCATAACACATAAAACACATATACACAGAGATTTCCCACTGGATCTCAAAACCGAGACTACCAGCTTGATTTTTCATTATGTTCCTTTCAATGTTACAATACATATTTATACATGCCGAAGCATCCAATACCATGGACCGAAAACCATCGCGTCCAAAACCATGGACCGAAAACCATCGCGTCCAAAAAACATTTGCGAAAATCATGCACAAAACCATAGGTGGGTCCGCCCACCAACCTAACATAGGGTCCAAAACCAAATTTTTCCGGGCCGCTGCCCCGGACCCCATAAAGTGGGGTTACGGGTACCCCTCAAACCCCCTGTTAACTATGTGGAAAGAATATAACACAACCCAACAATGTTTTTTTTTACATAGAACTAGAATAGTTCCTATCTCTTTAATCAAACCATCTTTAAGCTGAGTCTTATAACTTAAACAAGCATCATGTTGATTGTTATGTTGTTCCTTTGCACACATGATTACAAATCTCTTATATGAACTTATTAATCGCTTCATCGGATTAGCATTAACTAAATTCAAGCGATTTTTACTTTGATGTGCCCTGACAATAAATTCAACCCCATCTTTCTTAAGGTGATATTTATGTTCTCTCCTGTAAACTACTACATCACGATCATAAAGCTAAGGACTTCCTAAGACAACTCCATATATGTCCACTGGAACCATATCTGATTCCACTTCATCAATGTAATCAATTGTTATGGAAAATCTTAATCGACACTGCTTGGTGACTTTTATCTGAGTTAATTTATTTAGCCATCCTAATGGGTAAGGTCTAGGATGATTCTGTGTTTCCATACCCAAACTTTTAACTAAATATTCAGAGATTAAATTCACCTATGATCCACTGTCAAACATTGTATCTATCTTTGTATGCTTAGAAGTTATCCTTATGTTAAACAATCCAACTCTTTTATCCTCATTTGAAGGATTTATGTTTGATGAAGATGCAATAGTTTTCGAACTTGAACCAGTGTCAGAAGTTTTACCTGTCATAACCATAGCGGTTATCCTCCTTTCATCACTTGAATCTAAAGCTAGATCATGCTAGACTACAGCAATTGCCTTCTTTTCATCCTTCTCCCTAAGGAACTTTTTGGGCTTAAGTTTTGGATGAAGTTTCCAACACTTCGATTCATCATGACTGATTCTATGACAATGAGAACAAGTAGGTCTTTCCTTTTGAGCTATCACTGATTTCTTTCTCTTCGAATTGTTCTTCCCTTTCCTATCATTGGAATCTTTGATTTCCAAATCTTTTGATGACTGTGATGAAATCTTGAATGGTCTTCCAGCTGATTCAATATGTATGGCCTGAACACACACTTAATCAAAATATTAGGATTAAACATTAATAAAGTATGCTGCAAATATGAATGTAAACTGCCAATGTATTTTAATATAGTTTCACGTGTATCCAATGAAATACTAAGTGCTAATGCTTTATTTCTGAACTGTTGAGTAAACTCCTAAACACTCTGCCCTTTACCTTCTCTCAGATGCTTCCAATCAATAACAACTTGCTGCATGATTCCTAAAGGATAGAATTGTTTCCTAAGAGATTTTAAGAACTTAGAACATGAAGATATGACTTTTCCTTTACACTTTACATCTATCTGAGTTTTACTTTCCCACTAGATTAAATCTGTTCTCCCCATTCTAAGTGTAGTTAATTGAATTTTCATTTTATCGTTAGAAATGTTCTAAATATGACAATACACTTCTAACTTCTTAATCCAGTTATCTAACTTTTCAGGATTCATTTCGCCATCATAAATAATTAACTCAAATTTCACATCAAGTTTCAAAAGAGATGTTTTCTTAGGTTTCTTATATATTTTAGATTTTGCATTGGAAGAAGAAGAAGAAGAAGATGATGATGGAGATGATGGAGGTGAAGGTGGTTTATCATCCTTGCCTTTACCTTTGTCCTTCTTCGATGTCTTTGAAGAGGCAACTGCATCTATCGCCTTCTTGTCTTTGTAAATTTCTCCCAACATCTGCTGCATAGTCAAGAATGCTTGCTGAAACTGTTCATCACTCATCTTAGTTTCAGTGTTTTCACCTGTATCAGATTATGTCATAGTTGACTTATGAACGACTCGTCTATTTCTAATCTCTGGATCAATCTGCTCAAGGATTCCTTCTCCTTGTTGCAACTTTGACCTGGTTAACATTCAATGGAAAATTCTATAATTGCAACCTTCTCTGGTACTAAATTATATGATCTGAAATGATCATAAGTAAAAACTGATGTAGAATTGATTAGCCATTAATGATTTGAATGTTAGCTAAAAGTACAGAAATCGAGGCAAACTGCTCGAGAAGAAGACTTTACAACAACTGATTAAACATCAGAAAGATGCATAACAGAAGTGAAAACAGTAAAAACACAGCGATACTAGACAACAAAGTTGACTACAGAGTTTGTCCCTGATGGAATACGTCTCCAGGTTCACTTTCAAGATGGGCAACCACTTTATTAGGATTGAAAAAGTAGAGGTCGCTTACACAAAGAATAGATCAAACTGAATGTGCACGCAGGCACTTCTGATCACTACCAAAAGGAATCTCTCTAAACTAGCTTTCCAGTGCTTATAACGATTCCTAATTCCGACTCTAGATGCTCCTGTTACACTGAAAACAAAACTGCCTATGACCACCAGAATCTGCATACAAAAACCAAAACAACTCTCTCTAATCTCTTCCATGGCAAAATTGGCTCTTATAGGCTGAAGGTACCTTTTAACTCCTTTGGGCTAAACATGGCATGAATTAGCTGCATTTTGGGTTCTTGGGCCTCGGTCCACTTACCTCTTGACTCCTTAGGATAGGGTTGTCATGGTCTTCACATTAGTTGTAACCAAAACTTAATGAAAAAATTCCCAAAATAACATTATGTTATAACAAAAATTGTTTGTGGTAAGGTTAACCGAGTGGAGGATGGGACTGTTACATGTGACTATCAGTCTAACCATAACCCGCCACCTTGCAGGTTTATCCCTGTAGTTCCAGTGATCAATACACCGGTGGTTAATCTTGCTGTTCACATGTCATGGTTTATGCTGACGGTTTCCGAAACCTGTATTAAACTCTAGTGGATATCCTCAGCACGTTCACATGGAAATAGTTCCACTATAGTCTAAGAACTGGTGGCTTATGAAAACCCGATGACCACTGCCAACCTGACGATTAACACATTGCCTGCTCACATGAAAATAGTTCCCGCTGCGGTCTAAGTTGGCAGTTTTAGGACTGTGTATTGCATTTGTAATGTTTTTACAATTCTTTTCAATATGTAAAGGCCGAGGGTGTATGTTAGGTTTTATGTTGTGTATAATTTTTAACAAATAGATTTGGTAATGCTGTAGGTTTAGGGTTTTAGAACATAGGTTTAGCATTAGGTTTTAATGTTTTCTAATGCATCTGAATGTTGCATTTAGGTTTGATACATGTATTTTAGCGTAGGTTTTGTACTAGACTTTGATTAGGTGTTTAGGTGTATATTAGGGTTTTAATAATAGATTTCATCAAAACCCATATACAATAAATCATCATCAAGCGACATTAGCGACATTTGTCACATGACGACAAACTTGTCAGTGGACGAGAAAATCCGTGTCGACACAAAATCCTGCGAAGTGGATGACAAAACCCAAATCCTGTGAGGCGAACGACAAAAAACATACCACAAACCAAATCCTGGCTGAACTAATGACAAACTCATGTCAACAACCAGGTGCTAAACCATCTTAACTGGATGTCGTGAAAAATCATATTACCTAAACAACCTGATCCATAAAAACACTGTCAAAACTAATGACACCAAATTGAATGCTGACAACGACACTTGAACACTGACGATGAATATGTGCAACTGATATGATGAGATCCTCCTGGATCAAATAGTCTCCCTTGAACTCTAGAATTGCGCAGTTGTGCCTCCCAGTGTGCCTTGAACTGCGCATTTCACATATTCAACCCACAAGCATTTTCCTTGCACTAGAAATGTGCAGTGCACAGAAGCCCAACCTCCCTTGACCTCTAAAACAATGTAGATGCTTCCTCCAGTGACCTTTCCCTCAACTAGACCCCACTACCTCCAGAAACTATCTAGTTTTTCCTTTCAAGCCTCAATGAGTTGCACATTACACAATCTCAGAGCCTAATCTCTCCCCCTTGTCTGCTAGAACTGCACAATGCGCAGTCATTGGGCCCCTTTCCCTAGTTGGTGACTTGTCTCGAGCTTAGTTCATATGCATCATCTTAGACTAGGGGGTTGTCAAATTAATTTCATCCCCTCATGAGTGAATATTAGGAACATGTACATATCAAGTCATGGAAAGATGATGAAGAAGGATAAGAAGAAGGGAAGCATGTTTGAAGACTCTCTTGCAGCTGAACTCACAAGTGGATCTATCAAGAGGAAGAAAAGGGACACAAGTTTGCAACTACCATCCAAGACTCTACATCGCCAAGACACGCTGAGGAGAAGAAAAATCATATCCAATAAGACATGCAGCTCTGAGTAGCAAAAATATGACATTGCCACATCGTCAAGTATTCCATGTCAGCAGTGACATGTCATGTCATGTCATGAGTAGTCATATGCCACATCACTATTGTGGACCATGTATATTGTATTCAAATGTATTGTAAATTGCAATTATAAAGGACACACATGAATATGAAGAGTCATGTAAGTTGAAAAGTCATAGGAAGTTGAATAATCATGAGGGTAGTCAAAGAGTCACAAGGGGAAGCATCACCCCTTAGTTATATATACCCCCTCATTGTATGAGAAAAGGTCTTTTCACCTTGGCTCCTCTCGCAAGGTATTAGAGAGATTAACTAGCTGTTTTAGGAGCAAGGAGTGGTTCCAATGTCCCTCTACTGGGGTGAGTAATGTACAATGTACACATGTGTCTTGGAAGTTTTGCTTAATAATAAAATCATTTTAAGGCCAACGTGTTCCTCATGCATGGACTATGAATTTTTGTAAGACTATTCTGTGGACGTTTGCATTTCATGTTTGCTTTCACACGTACTAAGATAGTTGAACTATTTCAGTTATTTTAGTGCTTATCTTATTGAGAATGTGATGTAATGGTTGTTATTGTTGTCCCATCCTTGTGAACTGTTTCGCGGGATACTAGACAAATATTTCCTTGTTTGTTGGTTGTAACAATCGTCGCATTTGTTGTGGACTATTCCGCTGGATGTTAGACAAACCCTTTTGTTTCGTGTGTGTCTCTTCCCAGGTGGTACTATTACCTCTCACTTAGAGGATCACTTTTCTTTCCCCTTTACAGTAGAAGAACCTCGACACAATTGTAACTGCAGACTCACCAGGCACACTTCCCTTACTTTTCGAAGACACCATTGCATCAATCTCTTGTGCTGACAGCTAGAGCCAAGGAAAATATTTAAGGATTTTGAAACCGAGCCTTTATACCAGATGAGACTCCTACACCAAATGGTGTGAGGTATGATTGGGAATTCATATCAGGGAAATCCCCTAAATGATGGTAGGTCCAGCACCGTCAACATTTCTGGTGCTAGAAAGAGGGAAACCAATATTTTATGGTTGATAGACCCATTGACCCCATCATTTCATCTTATGGTCAAGGGAACAATGTTCATTCCACCTTCCCTACTCATTCTTCTGAAGTTAATAACTCTTGCTAGATGAGGCCTGAAGGTGAAATCCCATGTGATTAGTTTTAGACCATTTTCCCTATAACCCGTCAATTTGCAAAAGCCATTAGATTGATTCTAGGAGTAATTATTCCATATTCTCTAAAGAAGAAAAATACCACTTGTAACACTCTCCTCCCACATCTACCCAAGTAACTGGCCAATCAGGGTAAACATGTGACAAGAGGCTACTATGATTGGATTAAACCTCTTGTGTGACCTTAAGGAAGTGGAATCAATAGAAACACAACATATGGGCCTTCCACCTCAGCTATAGGACTCCCAGGAACCATCCCAACCACTCAGATAGCTAGTCCCTGGGTCCCACTGAATTTTTAGACCACTTGATCCCTAGACACTCCCATCATTATGGACTTGACAATGTCTGGGAGGCACTAGATGCTCTAATGCCAAGGCATGCCAGTGTCCAGGGACTATTTTTCCTAGTGTAGTGCCAACATCCATGGGATTTGAGCCACTTTTTCAAGTCCAAAGCCCAGGTCACTGCCCAAAATTGAAAGACACCTTCAGAACATAAAGATAACAGGGAAATAATGATGCAAATATAAATACTTGAACAAGACTGAACCCCCACTAGCCATGACAGGCATTTCATCAAACATATCACAACTATGTAATCTACATGTGTAAACATAATATTTAAGCATAGGGGTCTCAAAATTATCTGAGAATCACTATGAAGCATTGTTCCCTTATATCATTTACCACATTATCATCTATTAGGTCATAGATACATTATTCACTCATTTACAACTAAAAACATGATGAGAGCCATACATAGCCACAATCATAAAACATATACATAACTAGAATAATAGAAACATAAATACCAAGGAAGTCACACCCATATGATCCACATATAAAGCAATATAATACTCATAGAAATACAAGGATAAATAACCTCATATTGATGATTCAAAATCAAAATCGAGGATGGGACTACCACATCCACCCGACCATAGAATGGTTGAGCCAAATATCTCTTTAGCCATTCACCCTGTTCCATATTCCAAGCATGAATGTGGGACTCAAACCAAAAGAACCAACCAGGGCATCCTGAGGGTAAACCACCTCACCCTTATTAATAGAAACCAGGCTTTACCTTAATCCATCTCAGATCACTAGGCCAACACAATAAACATGTAATAACAGGCTTTACCATGATCTACACCTAATTACTAGGACAAACAAGCATGGATGCCACTGGATCTCTCCACCTACATCATGAGGAATTTTCTTGTCTCCTAGTCTCTTAGGATTTACCACAATCCACACCAGATCACTAGGCCCTAAACCACGACCCACTCTCCAGGCTTTACTGCATATCCCAACCTGGGATTACTAGGCCCAACAAAGAGAAATCCACCTCTTAGATTTACTGTATATCATGCCATTCACCGATAAGGATTCCTAGCCCATCAAGGCAACATAATGCTGGCTTTATCGCAACCCACAATCTAGCTCAAGTTTTAATATGCCAGTGGCTTTACCGTGATCCACAATCTAGTTTAGGGACCACTAGGCCATGTTCTCTATCATTTGAAGATCCAACTCACTCATCTTCGAATCCATCCAACAATCCAGCTCAACCAAAACATGAGAACCCCATCACACCATGAATATCCATAAATGGCAAGGCTAGGCTAAAAACACCATCACACCTAGCAAAACCCATGCGATCACAACAAAAGAACCACATGCAATACCATGTATGCCAAATATAGCAAGGAAAACACACATGCAAATCGATACCTGCAATCAATATTGTTGTAGATACTTGATCCTAATCTTCCTTGCTTGCTCCTTCCTTCCTCTTTCCTCCTTTGCCTTTCTTGATCCAATGCCAAAATGCTCCAAGAAAAATCTAAGAATCCAGGAGCGAGAGAGAGAGAGGGAATAATGAGAGAGCTCCAAAAATGAAGTGGAAAAAGGTTACAAACTGATCCCGAGAAGTCTTTTTATAAATTAGGCCTCTATTTTCTTCATTTCCATTTTTTTCTTCATTTTCCTCCTCACATGCAACCTGTGACCTTTCACCTTCCTTTTCTCCTAATTTCAATTATTTTCATAAATAAATGTGCCAAAAATGCCATTTTTCCTTTCCAAAGCCTTATCCATTTCCTTAGCCATAATAAACCAAATGAACACCCACTAGGATGTTTTGCCTAACATTCAACTTAGAATAAGTGTCCCATCAATCGTGGTTATTATTTTTCCTGTATTAACTTTTATTACATGGAATTTTCACCAAGGATGTTACAAAACCCTCTCCTTTGGGGGACATTGTCCTCAGTGTTCAACCACACCTATACCTCAGCAAAACCACTGAAAAACAAACATACAACCCATGGAGCTTTATAACATAACTCGATGTAGTATTTACAATGATTACCCTGCTGAAAACCAAACCAACATGACAACATAACAACATGACAACTATAATGACATGAAACCGATACTGGTTATCGAAGTTTTATAAAACAACTCATGGCGATATTTACATCCATATACATGTGTACGTTTACCAAAACATCATCAAACATGTGCCAAAACATATACCAAAGGCATATACCAAAAACACCATACCAAAACTGCTTTGCCTAAATTGGCAAACAATGAAGGAAACAAAGCTTCTTAATGAGCTAGTAACTACCAACCACCTATTAGTGTGGTGGAGGTAGTTAGTAACCACTAAAATAGTGGTAAATGGATAATTACTAACCACAAATGGATGATATTCATGTCCGCCTTCAGCATGTCCATAGTCTCTAAAATGTTTTTTAGCTTATTTTATTAGAATTCTCCTTAGCCTCAAGCCATTGCATATTCTACAATGGCAATAACATTTTCCATCCTCAGAAGCCCTTGATGCCATCCCACATATCCTTGGTCTCATTGAGGAACATTATGTGACATTTTTTGTCACCAAACTTTTAGTGATGATTTTGTTCAAAAAGTAACCTCAAAATAAGCCTACAACTTTTCAAAACAATCAAAACTAATATATATAGCAAGTATGTTAAAATCATATGATATTAGGACCTTCGCACAAACATATATATTTATTATAATTAAATAATTTATTTAATAAGTTTATATTATTATCAAAATATAATATTATATTATATATATTATATTTTTTTTAATTTAAATATTTATATTTATTTGAATTAGCAAAATTGATCAACATAAAGCAGTCGCATATTAGACATTGTCAGTGTAAAAATTTATTAATGGTGGAATTGAACATTATGCAATGGTTATTTACCATTTGTAGGAAATTGGAAAAGATATTTTCATATTGGATACAACATCGAATATCTTACGGTAAAAGAATGCAGGTCATATATTCAACAAAAAGAGGGATTATAGGAAGCATTCGGATAATCAACGGGATAGGACAACCGTCGAATATTTGAATTGTAGATAACTGTCATCAGATATTTCACTGTAATCAGGATTAAAACAAAACAAAAAAATCATCATTTAACTTCCAATGCTTTTTCTGATATTATCCATTCCATCGAATTTCGTCATTAGAATTTTTGTCCAAATGTAGTAGTGTCATGTTTGTTACTCTTGAAAGTGGCATAGTTGGTGAGTTCCTAGAAAGACCTCTCCAATGGCATGTGGAACTCTACAAAATTACTGAGAAGGGCACGTTCTAAACACAAGAAGAAGGGTCAAGGTGCAATAATAACAAATAGTTGGAAGCCATTTTTCAGGTAGAAAATGGGCTCAAAGACTACATCGTATCTACACAACTTTAAAATGCTCTGGAATAGCTTTCTAATGGCATAAATAATTCTACAAATGGCCTCCTAGATCAAATATTGAGGTAGTCAAAGTTGGGCCTACAAGAGTCAAAAACTTGAAAGGTCGGGATCCCAGAAAGTTAGATCCCAGACATTTATTTAAAAAGGCTATGAGACTATAGTGAGACGAGGAAGGAGGAAGCCTAGAACCCCAAAAGACCTGGAAACCCAGAACCCCAAAATGACAAAACCTCATAACCTCTTATTAATTGAATTCCTTAAAAAGCTACAGAGTTGCGTGGAGCAGGGATTTACAAACGAAATAACTTGCAAAACCAAGGATCAAGGCATCCTTTTTCTCTCCTTTGATAGGACACATGTCAATATTTTATTGGCTCTCTAGAGGTGATCATGGAAAATGACATCAACATGACATGGTTGTGCAAGGGACACGTGGCAGACAAATTTGGCATTTTTGGGTGGCCTAATGGGCCATATTTGGGTGACACATGTCACCACTTAGAAGGTGCCACATAGGGTTGATGAAATAAGCATGACTTCACTCTGGTGATATACCCTGGAGGTTGGAATCCTGTAATCTCTTGTTAAAAAAAATTGTGGAGGCGTCGAGACAAGAAGCTTCAAGAAATTTGTTTGCGTTTGTACATATAGTCTCGAGAACCAAGGGTGTAGAGCATGTACGCAAGTAGATAAGCCCTCGGTAGAAACCTAAAGGACTTAACACCTAAGTACTTAGCGGTCGGTCACACGATGCATTTTGTCATTTTAGCCATTCCATCGGATTTCATCATTAGAATTTCTGCCCAAATGTAGTAGTCTCAGCTCTGTTACTTTTGAAAGTGGCACATTTGGTGAGTGCCTAGAAAGACCTTTCCAATGGCATGTGGAACCCTACAAAATGCTTGAGAAGAGTAGGTTCTAGGCACAAGAAGAAGGGTCAAGGTGAAATAATAACAAATAGTTTGAATCCATTTTTCAGGTAGAAAATGGGATCAAAGACTATACTGTACCTACTCAACGAGAAAGTGCTATGAAATAGCTTTCCAATGGCATAAATAATTCTGCAAATGGCCTCCTATACCAAATATTAAGGTAGTCAAAGTTGGGCCTACAAGAGTCAAAAACCTAAAAGGTTGGGATCCCAAAAGGTTAGAGCTTGAGCATTTATTTAAAAATACTATGAGATTATAGTGAGACAAGGAATAAATAAGCCTAGAGCTCAGAAAGACCCGAAAACCAAGAACCCCAAAATGTCGAAACCTCATAACCTATTATTAATTAAATTCCTTAAAAAGCTTCGGGGTTGCGTGGAGTAGGGATTCACAAAGGAAATCACTTGAAAAACAAAGGATCAAGGGATCCTTTCCCTCTCATTTTATAGGACACATGATAGTATTTAATTATCTCTCAGGAGTTGATGATGGAAAATTACATCATCTTGACATGGCTATATGAGGAACACGTGGCAAACAAATTTGGCATTTTTGGGTGGCCTAATCAGCCATATTCAGGTGACACATGTCACCACTCAGGAGGTTCCACATGAGGTTGATCACATAAGCATCATTTCGCCCTCGTAATATATCCCAGAGGTTGGAAATCCTGTAATCTCTTCTTAAAAAAAATTGTGGAGGGACCGAGAGAAGGAGCTTTAGGCAATCTATTCACATTTGGACATGTAGTCTCAAGAACCGAGGGTGTAGAGCATGTACAGAAGGAGATAGGCCCCGGGTAGGACCCTAAAGGATTTAACACCTAAGTACCTAATAGTTGGTCATAGGACTTGGTCCTATGGTGGAAAATCAATAGGAACCAAAGAAAAAGGGGATAGAGGCCAAGCCCAAAACCTAGTGATTCTGTAAGAACTTGAGAATCACTATTAAATAAGTTACGGGATGTGGGGATCCAATATTGTAACACACTATTGTATGAAATACAAATGAGTTGGAAACTAAGAGTAAATGCACAAATAAGAGTGGGTGTTACTAGAGTAACTGGGACTGCAGAGATCACTAAGTCGAGGTAGAAAGAACCATGATTTGTATAGAGGCTTAACGGGAATGTAATCAAGTGAAGAAAGCCATCCCCAAACATGTTGACACTCTTCATTAAATTAAAAACAAAAAAGAGAATACTAGTGTATCTGTAGTGTGTAGGTTGATTGAGAATTGATTCTCACTATGGGAAACACTCAAGTGGCCATTCTTTGCATTAATTATAATGTAGTTGTGTTTGTTGAAGTGGAGAATACTCACATATTCCCATTTTGAGTTATAATGCAGTTGTAGTAGCCAAGAACTCAAAGTAATAGAAGGATAGAGAGTCGTGATGAGTATACTCTTGGACAGTGTGTATAGTACAACATAGGAAACACCTTTCCTCTTACAACAAGGGAACAAAAGAGTGGAGTGCAATATAGAATAATAGTGAATGTAGAATTGTCGAGAGAGGTGAAGGGAGTAGCGTTGTGGGTGTGAAAATAGACCGAGTGGGCCAAGTGTTTAACTAAGATACAATATTGTAGTGGGATGTGATTAGAGCTTGAGGAGAAAAAGGGAGCACAGTTTAGAGTAGATCTGCAGAGCTAAGGGGAAGAGGTTGGTATTGCAGTAAGCCAAATTTAAATTTGTTTGTATATGTATTTTCCTCTATTTTCAATTTGAAATTTCTTTTGGAAAGTTGTGGCTTGCTATCTAAATGGGGTTGGGCCTCCTATGAGTGGGTGCTCACAAACAACTTGATGTAATTAAGTGGATGCTTAAATTACATCATACTAACATTCAAATTGGTGGCTTTTTCCCTTTGGGTTTCCATGAAAAAATACACTTTTCTATGTAAGTATGTGCTTCTCATTTCATAAATTGTGAGCATATGTGAATGTCTTATTTTGTTGTTCATGGTTATTGTAGTATCAATTCTCTCTCAAATAACTAGCAGTAGTGAAAAGAATTTGAAGGTTTGTACTTAGAATTTAAGAACCTCATAATTACTTATTCACCCCCTCTAAGTAATTCCTTATTACAACAAATTTCGTCTTAGAAAAAAATAAAATAAACCTTTAACAAATGTGTAAAAAGAAATATATCACAAGACTGGATGAAAATTCCATGAGCATAATTACAAAGAAAAATTAGAAGCTACATAATTATTCACATCTATTTTATAAATATAACTAGGATTCCATAAATGAATATTCTTATTGAAATATATTTTTATAAAATATGATTTGGGAAAGAAATTATGCGTAAGAGGCATCCCATCCCAAGACATAAACATATAAAAAATGAAATTATAATAAATGGAGACTCTATTCATGATGAAATAAAAGAGTATCATTGCAAAAAAGATAAATTAATCCTTTCATCGACTACTTTCAACTAGGAAGGGTCTCATAGCATAAGAGAAGTAAAGAGAACTAAATAATAAAAATATCACAATTTTAGAAAGTATTGGAGAAATGTCTTTGAACATAGGATTCACACCTATGAGACCAAGGGTTTGGAACACTTGATTTTGATAGGTAAGAAGAAAATGATGGCCTGAGGAACATTTCCTAAATATTATCCAAAAAAATATAAGGAAAAACTTGAGGAATTAGCTTGATGTATTGAATTGGTACTTAGAGAAATTGAAAAGAAATAAAACAAAAAAATAATAAATACTAAATAGAGTGCTACAAGAACACAGTAAATAGAATGGAAAAATGATTTTTATTTAAAAATCTTCAAGCAAGTTTGACTTGTAAAAACTCCATAGTGACTACACAGTAAAAAAATCAACACTAGTTAGACAGAATTGAATGAAGTTAATCTATTTTACATAACCTACATTTAATAAGAAAAGAGATATTTATTACAAAATATGGTACATAATTGTTCATAATGTTTATTTGAAATGCACAAAGACAAAAGGGATATTAACATATAGAGAGGGAAAAGATTAGCCTCAGTAAAATTCCAACAGTTCGAGAAGAAACAAAAATGAGTTCTATAGGAATGAAGTGGAATTCTAATTGATAAAATTGTACAAGGTTTGTATTATGTATTGAACTCCATAATGCCATATCGGTTGATAATGTTGACACCTAATCATAGGGATTGGGTGAACAGTTGTAATTAGTGTAAATAAATAATAGAAGAAATGGAGAGTTGTCGGGAGATGAACTGAACAACCACTCCCTCTTGTATATAATAATGAACAACCTAAATGAGTAAATCAATTACATTTTGAGGAGTTACATCCTGGTCTGACATGGTATTAGAGCCAATGCCATTTTTGGCTTCCCTCTCCACCTTGTAACTCCCTTCTACTATTTTTGCAGTCTCCCATTTCTATAGTCTTCCCCATTTATGAATCCTTCCATATTCTCTGTCCCGTGTTATGCCATTTATGAATTTTTTCATATTCTTTGTTATACGTTAGTGTTAAAAGCTACATATTATGACAAATCAATATTGATGCCTGAATGGACTGTGCTATTACCATAGTAAATTTTTTATTAGTCAGTCTACGACTTTCCATATGTTTCCTTTGTTCTCTCCACAATCGTCAACTCCTCTATGCACATATGCGCTCATCGCTATCGGTTTTTCACTCCCATCATATCCCATCCTCCCAACTCAAAACATTGTTGATGCAGTTTGGTAAGATACACTGTATTCTAATTCATTTTTCGTATTAGATTGTTGGTATACTCCTGGTTGAACGACACATCTCTGTTGTTTGAAGGCCAGTCCATATACCACGTCGATGTTGAATGGTCCACATACTCTCTTGTCATAACATATAATGCTTCCATGGATCTTGGTCCTCTCCCTTACATATATCGCTCTGCTCTGCTCCTACGCTGCTCCGTGGTATCGCTGCTCCGTCCATCAAGTCTACTAAGGCTCCTACAAAAGCAAAGCCCGCAGCGAAGGCTCTCGCAGCAAAGAAGGCCAAAAAGGCCTCACCTGCATCGAAGCCTAAGACAACTAAGAAGGTTACAAAGGCTCCTGCTGCAAGCAAGTTCGTTGCTACCAAGCCAGCCAAGGCTGCTAAATCAACTACCCCAGCAAAGAAGCCAGCTGCAAAGAAGGCTGCTCCAAGTTATATACATTAATGATTTCCGGTTATATATGTTCAACGTTGTCCTTCCTTCATTACCACCTTCTCCAATAATACCTCTGTCTTCATATATCAGAATCGTATTTTTTTTAGGAGTAAAATTTTGTAGCAAAAGTATTTTGTTTCCACAAGACACAGTTTTTAAATGCATTCAATAATATCTATTTTGGGAGTGGTTCTCAATGGGAAAAAGAACTATCCTGAATGCTTGCGGAAAATCAAACACACTCTCATTTTTAATGAGTTATGGAAAGGAGTGTGTGTTGGAGATAGAGACAAAGAGCCAGAACAGCGTACCTTAGACAAGGAATTCATCATTTGGGAACATAAGAACATCAAGGCCTATGCATTGATTGCAGCATCAGTAAATGAAGAGGTGAGTCACCATATTTTTCCATTTTCAAATGCTTTCAAAGCCTTACAAAAACTGAAGGAACTCTATGACTCACACTCTGCACTTGAAGTACAAAAACTGAAGGAACTCTATGACTCACACTCTGCACTTGAAGTTGTTCAACTCATGATTAAACTCTTCACCCTTGAACTACAAAATAATGATCCTCTTTCTCTTGCATCAAAAGTAAAATCTATAATGCATGATATCAAAGTCACTAATGTTGAACTGGATATTCCTCTGATAGCTTTTCTCAAGGCAATTTATCTGACTTACTCAAATTATCTTGAGTCATTGCAAGCAAATGGAAACCTCAAAGATATTACCTTTGACTTCCTTGTGAAAAAATTTGCTGAAAGAGATAAAGATTTTGGTAAGAAGACAGCTCCTGAGTCTTCTGAAGAGGCTGTGTGCCTTGGTTATAGAGAAAATAATATTGCTTAAGATTCTTACAGAGGAAGAGGTGGTCGAAGACGAAGAGGAAGAAACTTCAGAGGGAGGGGGGGTAGACACTCTTAAGGAGAAAAGTCATATTTTCACTGCATACGCTGCAAAAGAGATGGATCACATGATGCATCCACATGCAAGTTGCCTTGGGACAAAATTGAATAGGAAAGAAACCAACCCAAAGGTAAAACTAATGATAGAGAGAAACATAAAGCACCTGAATCTGCTCACTATGTTGTGGCACACTGTAATATTGGAGTAAATGAAGACTTATTTAAAGCTTCACTTTCTCCTTGGAAAAATGATTAGTTGTTTGATTTAGGAGCAACTTGCCACATGAATTTTAGAAAATATTTTTTTGAATAATTTACTGACAATTTTTATGGAGCAGTATACTTTGCAGACAAATCAAAACTCAAGCCATCAGGACTTGGCACAATCAGGCTCAAATTCTTCGTCTTCGAGACTTTATTCTACATCATGTTCTCTATCTCCCACTGCCGAGGAGAAAATTGTTGTCCTTGGTCCACATCCGCCAACAAGGACACTCCATTCATATGTTTGATGGCAAGCTTGAGGTAAGAAAAGCATCAGACCACTCACTTGTCATGACAGGGATAGAAGAAGAAAGGCTTCTCAAGCTGTTGGGTACCTCTGCTCGTGCGCAAAATTTATCATACAATTCTCATTATGAAGAAGGTACATTTCCATCAAGTTTATTATGGCATGCTAGATTTGGACACTTGAACTATGACAACCTCTTCTTGTTAAGAAAAATGGTGCTACTGGTTTGCCTACAATTCCTAGGAAATGTAAGCCATGTGATACTTGCATTCTAGGAAAACATAGCAAGCAGTCTTTTCATGATTCACATTCTAGAGGACATAGAAAACTTGAACTCATTCATTCAGATTTATGTGGTACAATGCCTGTTCCTTCTACAAATGGATATAAATATATGATGGAATTTATTGATGACTACACCAGAATGTGTTGGGTTTATTTATTGAAGAACAAATCTGATGTTTTTAAAACATTCAATAACTTTCATACATGGATTGAAAATGATGCACAATCTCATATTGGCTCTATTTGCACTGATAATGGAAAATAATACAATTCAAATGAATTTGAAAACTATTTTCACGAACATGGGATCAAACATCAAACAATTGTGCCTTATAATCCCTAACAGAACGGAGTATCTGAAAAAATGAATAGGAAAATCTTAAATATGCTATGCTCCATGATGTTTTTAAAAAATGTAAAATTGATGTTTTGGTCTGATGTAGTTCTTTGTGTTGTATATGTAAAGAATAGATGTCCATCTAATGCTATTAGAAACAAGACTCCTTATGAAATGTGGCATGGGCACGTTCCTTCGGTAAAGCATCTCAAGGTCTTTGGTTCCACATGTTATGCCTTGATAACCAAGGTACACGGAAATAAAATTGGTCCAAGAAGTCATAAGTGTATCTTCCTAGGGTATTCAAGCACATCCAAAGCATACCATATCTATGATGAAGTCAATAAAAAGTTTGGTGTATCTAGAGATGTAATATTTCTTGAATCATCCAAAACTGACAATGTTGTTGAGGGGCAACTTGATCACTTGGATAGATTCACAAATGCAAAATCATTTCAAGAATTTGATAATCAGATTCCACATCTTGAAGGGGGAATTCGTATACTAGATCAACCTATGGAATCTTCTTTTGAAGCACTCTCTCCCCCGCATGAAACTCCAACAATGGATGATACTATGAGTGATGTGATTGACAGAATTGGGAGACTCAATCTTGATTCAGTCCGAACTCAATCAACAGAGCAGCCTGGAACATCTGAGAAAGGTCCCCCAAACTGGCTAACAAAGACACTTGAAAATGTTCATCATGATGAGGTTGGAAAGACAAGATCTAGAAATTCAAATCGGCAAAATGGAGGTAAAGTAGATGACTCTGGTTCACCTATTGATATGGATGTTTCTTATGATTGTGAATTGAATTTATCTACAGATTTTGAACCAACTTCCTTCAAAGAAGCTGCTTCTCATGATGAATGGAAAGAAGCAATGCAAAAGGAGTATGATTCCCTGATAAAGAATGGCACTTGGAAGTTGGTTGATCCTCCATTAGGAACCAAACTAATTAGCTGCAAGTGGGTCTACAAGAACAAGTATAAAGCTGATGGCTCACTTGACAAGCACAAAGCCAGGCTTGTGACAAAAGGTTTTTCATAGAAGGGGTCAATTATGAGGAGATTTTTCCCCCACAACAAAATGTGCTACCATCCGGACACTCTTTGCCCTAGCATCTCAGAATGGTTGGAAAGTCCATCAAATGGATGTAAAAATGACTTTCTTGAATGGAGATCTAAAAGAGAATGTTTTTATGTCCCAGCTTGAAGAATTTGTTGTGAAATGACATGAACATAAAGTATGAAAACTTGTGAAATCCTTGTATGACCTCAAACAAGCACCGCGAGCATGGTATGAAACACTAACTGAGCGTCTTCTGAAACTCAATTTCAAACATTATGATATTGATGATGCAACTTTGTTTGTCAAGAAGGTTGGAAAAATAGTTGTATATCTTGTGGTATATGTAGATGATCTTTTGACGACAGGGAACAATGAGAGCTACATTGCATCCATAAAGAAGGAATTGAGGAAAGGTTTTGAAATGAATGATTTGGGATATGTTCATTACTATCTTGGTATTGAAGTAACTTGACATCCAAAGTCCATATTCCTTTCTCAAAAAAAGTACATTGGAGATTCGTTGAATAGGCTTGGCATGACTAAATGCAATCCTCTGACTACTCCAATGTAGCAAAACTTAAACCTCACATCCATTGAAGGAAAATAATTTGAGGATGCAACAAAGTATAGACAGCTTGTAAGAAGTCTCAACTACCTAAATACTACTAGACCAGACATTTTGTTTGTTGTTGGAACCCTCTCTAGGTTTATGCGAAAGCCTTGTGAGGGACATTGGTTTGCTACAAAAAGAGTTCTAAAGTAATTGAAGGAAACTCAAGACTTTGGAATCAAGTACACACAGGTGGATGACTTCAGCTTGATTGGATACTCTGATTCAGACTTCGATGGAGATAAAGAAACTGGGGTTCTACTTCAAGTTATGATATGAGTCTTGGATCAGGAGCTGTCTCCTAGAGATCATGCAAACAATCAGTTCCAGCAGACTCCACAACAGAGGTAGAATATGTGGTAGCAGTTGAGGCAACAAAAGAAATTGTGTGGCTTAGGAAAATTCTTAAAGATTTGCAGGTAAAACAAGTAAAACCTAATCTACTCATGATTGACAATACCTCGGTAATAAAGTTGGCCAAGAACCCAAATTTCCATGATCGAACAAAGCACATCAATGCAAAATATCATTTGATTCGACCTCATGTTGAGGCCACAACAATCCATATTCGTCATTGTTCCACTAGTAAACAGATTACAAACATCTTCACGAAAGCACTTGGAAGAGAAAAGATTGAAAGATTCAGAACAATGCTTGGACTCATCAACATCCCTTCAGATTAAAGGGGGGAATGTTGACACCTAATCATAGGGATTGGGTGAACAACTGTAATTAGTGTAAATAAATAATAGAAGAAATGGAGAGTCATCGGGAGATGAACTGAACAGTCACTCCCTCTTGTACATAATAATGAACAACCTGAATGAATAGATCAATTACATTTTGAGGCGTTACTTCATGGTCTGACAAATAAGAATAGCACTTAGTGCTAAGAGTAAGGTCGCAGTGTATACAAGGGTTTAATAATAACCCAAACCATATTAAACTATAAACCGAGAAATTACTCAGTAGGTACTTTTTTGAAATTGTACTCAAAGGAACATAGATAAAGTTGTCAATATTATAATACCATCACGGTTTGGGGAGAAACCCCAAAACTCCAACATATAATTGACCGAGTAACAAAATAACCCTCTTTGAGCCATATTACCTTAAATATAAACAAGAAAATGGAAATTATGACTAAACCCTAAATAGGTCTACAAGAAAAGGGTGGCTAAGGGGAGGGACCGTGATATAGGTTGTAAAAAGTTCACATATAAATTACCAAGAAGATTATACTTTGGTTAATTGAAGCAGTGAGGAAGAAAAACTTCAGAATCTTAGAATTTTCCTCAGTGGAAACTTAAACATAATTCGAAAGGAGGAGAACTGTAGACAAGTTCCACACCTTTGTGAATTAGAAAACGCAAGTCTACATAATTGAATTTACAAAAGAAAGTCGTAAGCATTATAAACTGAGTACAAAAAATTGTCTAAAGGATATTGGCATGTAGAAGAAAAGACATTATTTAGCCTTGCAACCATAAATCATTCATATACATTTACATGACAACTGTGAATTACTTGGAAGGAAAACACTTGCTAGGAGAACGTTTCAAATCTTGCAATAAGACATCTATAAGCAACAAAACACCACATAATTAACTCATAAGTGTAATTAAAGTCATAAGAATTCTTCTAATGAATAATTTTATTTTGAAAAGAATTCATATAGCCATAATGTAGTTACCTTTGGGAAAAAATGAAGCTTTGAACGCAACAATAAGTAAAAAATCAGGAATTTAACAATGCTATGGATGGTGTAAACACACCTCAAATGCTACTGTAGCAAAGGGTTTTATAGAACAGCACAATTTGCAAAATAAAAATTACTTAGCGTAATGAATCTAAAAATCACTGTTAGTATAGTCACAGTTTCACAACTAGAACTATATAATTGTTATCATCGTTGATTAAACACGAACAAATGAAAACCATTGATTTGGTAGGTTGGTAACACCTTCATGTTGGTTCCAAAAGCTAACATGTATACACATAGAAGGCTCTAGAGAGTAAGTGCACATATAGCATTATACATTACAGTTAAATTTGATGCCAAGTATTAAGGTTAATTATGCCACATTAACATAATGAATCTAAAAATCATTGTCAGGATAGTCACAGTTTCACAACTAAAACTATATAATCGTTATCATCGTTGATTAAACACAAACAAATGAAAACCATTGATTTGGTAGACTGGAAGGACCTTCATGGAGGTGCCAAAAGCTAACATGTATACACATAGAAGGCTCTAGAGAGTAAGTGACGTACAACATTATACATCATAGTTAAATTTGATTCCAGTTATTAAGGTTAATTATGCCACATTAACATAATGATTCTAACAATCACTGTCAGGATAGTCACAGTTTCACAACTAAAACTATATAACCGTTATCCTCATTGATTAAACAGAAACAAATGAAAACCATTGATTTGGTAGGTTGGAAGGACCTTCATGGAGGTGCCAAAAGCTAACGTGTCTACACATAGAAGGCTCTAGAGAGTAAGTGCAAGTACAACATTATACATCATAATTAAATTTGATGCTAGGTATTAAGGCTAATTATGCCACATTTGAACTACAGATGCAAAACAAATTGAAATAATATAGATCTATCCAATGTATAATATAACGAAAAGGGGTTACATATATAACATATGCGATATATTTGATATAGTTAAATCCTCTTGGTTGGAGTATAAAGTTAAAACCAACGCCGAGGACTATATGTTTTATAATCCTAAAAATGAATAAACATATACAGAGATCAAGTATGAAAGTAGATAAAGAAACAATATACATTGTTAGTAAGTTCAAACATTTCTTTCCATTATAAATTTTCAAGGAGTAAAACAAAAGTGATGTATGAGTTTAAAAATGGTAGGTTAAATTTAAAAGAATATTCTAAGATAGAAATAAATGAATATTTTGACAAGAGATATTAAAATTATTTTATGGAACATAATGCTTAGAGAAAAGGAGAGATGGTAAAATAGAGTTTCATGCCATTAGGGGAACATAATGCTTAAATAAGAGGAGAGATAGTAAAATAGAGTTTCATGAGGATATATGGTAAAATAGAGTTTCATGTCATTAGGGAAGATGACCAAGTGATAATATTAATACAATATTAGGAAGACTTATAGTATTGATTCAGACATAAGCATATCAATAGTACAAAATTCATTGAAAGAAGTAAACATGAGACAAATAATTGCATGGAGTGTTTATAGTTAGTAATTCCATCAAAAAATGTGTTGTAGATGAGGCATATTACAAGTGGTATCAGATATATAGGTTACAACATTGGGCCTTGTATGGGTCCTCAAAACTAGAACAATTGTTTTATTTTTGTCGTGTTCAAATTTTTAAAGGATCATTAAAAACACTTGAAGTATGGCTAAGGAATATAATGGGAAAAGTTTCATGAGATCACCTAGAGTTGGTGAAGAAGATGACACTCAATTAAGAATGATGGGTGGTGGTGTATATGTTTCTTGAATGGAGTTCATGGCTATGAAACTCTGCCGAGAAACAAACTCGACAAATCTTTAGGTTCAAGCTAGCCCTCGAACCAAAGGGGGCTCCCTCAAGTATTACGAGGCTTTTTAATGTTGTTCATTGTCACTAGACAACAACATATGAAGCACAATGACCAGATCCATGATTTGTATAGGTGGTTGTTGATGAGTCACAAATCCCAGGTTAACAAATAAATTATTCTCTTGTAGAGGCCCTATTAAAGTTCCCGCATTCAGCTATGGCAAAAAAAGCATAACTAGAAATAGTTTGGTAGAAGAATAGAAGATAAATTAATTAACTAAGTATCCTCCCTAAATATCTAATCGTTTAATATAGTAGAGGCCAAGATTCTCATGAGTAAACTTTTCATCTGTTCACACCTTGGTGGTTTTCACACATTGGAAGCTCATGGGAAAGGAAGGGCCCTATACTAGGCACCAAAGTACCAAAATGTTCTTAATAGAATGCTTCGTGGAAGGGATGGTTTCAATAGAGCTAACCCAATGGTGTCGATAATACCATTTTCATGTACCCTGTGGATCCCACGTGGTAGTGGTGTGGCACCACGTGGGCCAAGCATCATCACATGTATGCCACGTAGATCCTCTTGATGACATGGCCTCTTTTAATGGGATAAACATTTAAATGGAATATCTTTCTATCCAAGACTTGAATTGAGGTAAAATCTATATTGATGGAAAGCTCTTGATGAGCTAAACATAGTGGTTACGATTGTTTTAGAATATGAAGACATTAAGAAAAGAGTTTGTTGTAATCCCATGGTCCAGCTCCAGGTGTGACGAAGGACCCTTCCAAGACATTTTACTTTCTTGATGTGTTAAATTGCATTTTTAAAAGTACATTAGTGAATATGTATACATACTGTAAAGAATAGGAACATGACAATCATCAGCACATGAAAACATAAGCCGTTGATAATGGAGTTCATCCAGGAGGGACTACGTCTACAGGACCTGGTGTCAAGATGATGTTGACTGTTGCATTAAGTGTTGTCAATAGTGAGGATGTACATAGAGGTGATGTCAATGTCATACAAGGAAAATTCGCTCATGCAAGAGTGGCTCTAAGAAATGTTTTACTACAAGAACTCTCAGTCAAAAGATTCCTATCAGTATAACACAAACTCATGCATGATGAGCATCCCGCCAACATGGCATAAAAGGGATCTCAATGCAAATATGCATGATGAAAACATGAGTATCCCATCAACATACAACAAAGGGATCTCACAACATAACATGACGAATCATGACAACAAGTACATCACGTAGACTATTCTGCATCACATCAAGTAGGAATCATGAAAACAAGTAATAAACAAGATCCCACATCAAGCATCAACAGGGATCTATGTAGCATAATGCATGGCAAAAGAAGTACATGAACGCACTACATATACCTCACAAACAAGACCATCTGAAGAAGCAGATGTCAAACTTATGAAGTTGTTCATGCCATCGATCTCAAGGCATTAATTGCATAGAAATGGTTTCTCTTACATAAATGTTGACATCTGTATTCCACTTAGAAAAGTGGCTGAAGAATAGTATGAGAAAAAGAGAAATCTGAATGCACCATCATATTTGTCACAACGAATAGTGCAAAATCAATTGTCTAATTTCTGAATTCTGAGAAATTGAGAATATGGGGCTCAAGGAATCTTTTAGATTCCCCTTAGATTCCTTAAAGATTCTTCTCCATGGCTGGACTGAAAATCTACAACTCAAAGGGCGCGTCTAACCTCGCCATTGTGATTCCAATGGAAAACCATGAAAAATGACTGTAAACTTGACTATATTCCGACATGGAGAAAAGTTACCTCCTCTCGAAAATTGCAAGGATCATGGTTTCACTCCCTGTTTCTGTAGCGATCATGGTTCCACTTGCATACTGAAAAATGACTACAAAATGTAGAAGAGTGATGGGGAATGGATAGTTCCATTGCGTAGTGTTGAAACTATATAAAATTTATCAAAATCTGACAAAGTGAAATTTCACCCCTCCTACAAAATTTTGCCTCGAACTATGTGCAC
The DNA here is from genome assembly GCA_000404065.3 of Pinus taeda. NCBI lineage: Eukaryota > Viridiplantae > Streptophyta > Pinopsida > Pinales > Pinaceae > Pinus > Pinus taeda. The sequence continues at coordinate 24,197 of APFE030756682.1, forward strand.
TGCCTTCCTCCCTGACAGCACTGAAAATGCGTTTTAAATAGAAATTGGGTGACAGATTTCCCAATAAAGCTATTAGTGGAGTTGGTTGTGATTCGGTTTAATAGGGAGGAGGTCAGGCGGTCAAACCTTGCCTGCTCGTTTTTTTACACAATTTTTTTTGTTTTGTTTTTAAACAATATTCAGGTGGTTGGGGCTGCCTTGAGCAGTTCATCCCCATACCTTCTCCCATATTTTCTCTTCACGTTCATGGCGTGTGGTGAGTTTTATGAGGTGTAGGGTTCGTGCCCTAAGGCCGACCCTCCTCCATGTAACGGTTATGTTTAAGGAGTGGGGTGGTTGGGTCAGTGCCCCATGTGTCGGCCCACCACCCATAATGTGTTGTGACGATTCCGTGGGAGGGGGTCGGGGGTTGTGGCCCATCCCTCCACCATATTTATACATGCGGTTATGAAGATTGAAGGGTGGCAGGGTTCATGGCCCCCCCCTCTTATATATATATATATATATATATATATATATATATGCATTTTTTGAAATTTTGTTTCTAGCCGTAGGAGTATTTTTTAACTAGGCCATAATGTTGCCCGCAATCTAGCCAGATTTGGCCGAAATCCGGTGGCTGGGTTCTGCCAAAATTGTGGCCTCTTTAAGCCTACCCAATTAGTAAAAAGTCAACACAACTTTGACTACTTCTAACTTCCTCATCTGAACTCGGATTGACGAATCGTTCACACTATCGCGATCAGGATGACGAGATCTATGCTCCTGTCCTGGTTTGAGCATAATCCAAACAAATTTATTTTTGAGCTTTCCTAAGTCCCTTTTGTCCTATCTATGTCTCTAAATCCACCTGGATCAATCCTCCCCACTGAGGAGCTTTTGGTCCTCCAAAAGCATGAAAAATAATTTGCAACTTCTATGTACCTTATCTGCATCACAAGCATCCTAAAAATGCCTTGCTTCCATCTCCTTCACCTCTATTCTTTAGAGCCTTAAGCGATGAGCCGACACCTGCAACCTTTAGTACATTGTTTTGAAAATTACATGCTTGACTTTCATGACCAAGTAATGACCGAAGTGTCCCACACTTGCCACGAGTTTATAACACATACTCGGTGGTCAAGTTTACATCAAGATGGATGCAAGACCCCAGCTATGACAACAAGGCCATCATATCATTGTTGCTTCAACAAGTGATGTAAAACACATCATCACTGCAACACATGATTTACTATTAGTAACCCAAATATGCTCATTTCCACACTTAAGAAGTTTACTTCCTTCTGTAGATGATAAATCCAAGTAGGGTGTATCCTTTGTTATTTTCTGATTGTTTCAAATTGGCTTTCTAGATTGGCAGCATCTTCACATGGACTTATACCTAAAATCTTATACGATCAACAAGCCTAATTAATGAAATGAAGGAATTAGAAAATGGACTTCACGAGAATATCCCAAATATCAATTATCTAAATGCTGGAGAAACATCTAAACTTTTGCAGAGAATAGTAATTATTCCAGCAGTGCCAAGTTCTGGAGGAGATTATCCTTCTGATAAGCCAAAGGCAAACGGCATGGTAAGGATTTCATTGTCATTCAAGAATTTCAATCAAGAGGTTGGAATATGCAATCTAAATGTTTGATTTGGAATTATTCTAGCATTTGTTGAAGTCATCTTCAAAATGAAGGTGGGCTATGTATCCATTGTAATCTCACCATATCTTCTTATTTAGAAACTCTTGATCACCTTCACATTGAAAGTGTACCATGGTTTAAAATATTTGAATTTGAAAGTGCTTGTATCCCTGAACTTTTGTCTTGGCTTTACAATTACTCTGAATTACAAATTTCTGGATTACAAATTACAAATTATCTGGATTACAAACCTCCACTTTGGTCGTGGCTTTACAAATTATCTGGATTACAAACCTCCACTTTTGTCTTGGATTTACAAATACTCTGAATTACAAATAACATATACTTATTTTTATGGCCGTAAACATTTATCAACAATTTAATTTCACTTCACTGATTATAACTTTGCTAAATTAGCTGAACTATGAATAATGGTAAATTAGCTCCAAGTATGAATAATGATTTAAGTATAACTAATGGTCTATTTCTAAATGTAAATTTTAAAATTTTCATTATTTAAAATATAAAAATTATTGATAGAATGTGAATATTTTTCATGGAATATATGATACAACCCATAAAATCGAGAGTTTCCAAACTGTTTTTCAATTTCCTACCTCATATTTTGTCCTGGGTTTACAAATTATCTGGATTACAAAACTACTTTACAAATTATCTCAGTTACAAATTACAAATTATCTCGACTACAAACCTCCACTTTTGTCTTGGCTTTACAAATACTCTGAATTACAAATTTCTGGATTACAAATTACAAATGATCTGGATTACAAACCTCCACTTTGGTAGTGGCTTTACAAATTATCTGGATTGCAAACCTCCACTTTTGTCTTAGATTTACAAATACTTTGAATTAAAAATAACATGTACTTATTTTTATGGCCGTAAACATTTGTCAACCATTTAATTTCACTTCACTGATTATAACTCTGCTAAATTAGCTGAACTATAAATAATGGTAAATTAGCTGCAAGTATGAATAATGGTTTAAGTATGACTAATGGTTCCTAAATTTTAACTCAAGAATAATTATGTGTAACATGAATCACATGCCAGAGGTATGAAATGGAGAAAATGATGATCTTTGATATTCTTTTTTGAGCAATGGATACACCACTACCGACAAATCTTATCTTCATCGTCGGGAGTGTGGATTTCTGTTACACTTTTCAGAAGCTCTGGCAGAGATTGTATGACATTTTCTTGGTCTGCTTACACATGAAGCACAGGCCAGAGATATGAAATGGAGAAAATGATGATTGTTGATATTATTTTTTGGACGATGGATACACCACCACTGGAAAATCTTATCTTCATTGTTGGGAGTGTGGAATTCTGTTACATTTTTCAAAAGCTCTAGCAGAGACCGTATAACATTTTCTTGGTCTGCCTATCTGCAGGCCAACATTTTCTTGGTCTGCTTGTCTGCAGGCCAAATTGGTACATTCTACCCAGCTTCCCCTTCCCATAGAATCTAGATCAATCAATATATCAAATGATGATATGTTTTTCCTATAGTGATTGTAAGTGTCTCTTTTCTGTCAATGGATTCTACAATAAGTTGGGACATTGCCTTGAAAGATTTGAATGCAGATGCAAAAAAGCAGCTTACAATGAACAATGACAGTGGGAGAAACATATCGCCAGTGATATTTGTTCAAACCAAGAATGAAAATATGGCTAAGTTGTGAGCGCAGACAAATGTGTGGAGAACCAGGGTCCAGTAAGATGAAATTAGTGAGGTTTGAAAAAAAGTGTAATATGCAAAGTCAGAGAGGTAATATCACAAATTTATAATTGCAGACATGGTTGTCAGAGCCAAGGGGGTCGTTTTTGCTGGGTCTTTTGGTCACCGAAATGCAATGTAAAAAGAGGACAAATTCACTAGGATTAAATCCATGATTTTGCTGAGAATTTACCAACCAAGTCGCAACAAAAGGGAACACATTTTTAGGTGGTAAGGAACCCATAAAATCGTTGTATTGAAGGGCCACGAAATGCCATTGACAGAGGCACGATTTCGCTGGGGAAGCAACAACCAAAACACAGTAAATTTTAGCACGAATTAGCCGTGGAAATTGGTATGATTTCGCTTGGTAAAAGGCTCATCGAATATACTGTTTGAGGGGCCATTAAATGGCAATCGCTTCTGCAATTATTTGTAGAGAAAATTGGAAGAGACACAAGTAAAAACTAAGTTCGAAAATAGCCAAGAAAATGGCTAATCTAAGAAGATCATAAATGTGCCAGAAATATGTAATTTTGTTCAAGTCAATTTGGCGTATGGTTTATTTGGGTTTCAACTCTACTAGGTGTATATTGTGCATTGGTGAAGCTCACCACCAGGGAACCACCCCCACGCAATTCTACTTTTGGTTTTTGTCATTCCACTTTTCGAATCTCAACCAGCACACCGAGAGAGCCAACAAGCAAATATCCAGGTGTTGAAAAATCCAAGCATGTCACCAAGAATCAAACATTAAGTGTGTGCCAAGAAAGAAGAAGTGCGCCCATGAAGAGAACTCGTGAATATCAAATGCACAACACATCCAATAAAGAGATGAACACATTTCGATATATACGTTTTAAGAAATATTTTAGTGTTGGAACTTGGCAGGTTCATGCTTCTTCGTGAGACCAATATAAATGTATTGTTTCAATGTCATTGGTGGCAGATTTATCCAACATATTTGATCATTTAGGTTTAACAGATTTGCCTTTTCTTTTCCTACAAAGAATTTGCTCTTTATATGTGCTGGAGTTATTGGGATATTCTTTAGGAACTAGCAGGCATGCAAATTTATATTTTTAAATCCCTAATTCTCCTCATCATTTGCAAATTGTTCGTTTGCATCTATGCTCAAAGAAGACAACTTAGCTTCAGAACGTTTGTAAAACAAAAAATGCAAATTTTAGCAAATATGGAGGTAATAGTAAATGCCCTGTGGTGTCAGAACAATGTTTTCTTAGGTTTCTTTTTAGCAATAGCATTAGAGAGCCGTATATTGGTGAGGGACCTTTAACCCAACACATCAGTGGCTTCATACAGGTGTGATTGGGGGTGCTCATCTTTGTAGGCAGAAGAAAAGAATGTCATTGATACATTTGTGATTATTGCTTTCAACAGAGCTCTTTAGAGTGTTATCGATCCCAGGTCTGGCATTTACAAAATGTGACTCAGCTTTTAAAAATGAGGTAACATTCTCTGCATTTTTAGAGAAGAAGGAAAAATTGAACACTTGTTTCTGCAATGGCAGAGTATGGATATGTTGTTTGCATGATATCAAGGGAAATATCTTATTCAACTGATGTATTCCTTACCTTCCTGTGCTATTTGTAATCGTGTTGTTAAGATACTTGATAATTTTCTTATGCACAACACTCGTGTGAAATTTTCTAATAGTGATTTCTGGTCAAGTTTCCCAACAGATCTATTTGTACCCTGAATTGCAGTCACTATTTTATCATAGAAATTTATACTTGAAAAGTACTGATCTTACATTCATAATAAGGCCTCATGCTAATTGGAAATTAGTCTTGAATCCCTACAAATTAAACAATTTAATTTATGGCTCTGTAATGAATGTGAGGCATATATGTTCATAGCAATGAGATGGAATAGTGAATGGATGGGCAAGCAATGTTCTATTTGGACTTCGTTTTATGATTGTGATATTGTCCGTGGCAACTAGATTAAACTTCCTCATTGGTCATATCAAAGATCCCTTAGGAATATGTTTTATTGCCAAATAGAAGTAGATATCCTATACTTTTAATTAATTAGTCATTCACCAGTGGAGAGAACTCAAGGATGTATCTTCTTACAATCCTTAGTTTTTGTATTGAATTCACTGGTCAAAAGGACATTTTCGAGAGGCCAATCATGATTCCAACTACAAACTTGGTTACATTGCAAGGTTCAAAGGATGACGCATTTGTCATATGTTTGTCTCAACTTGCTTAATTTTGAGAAGCTTGACAACATGTTATAGAAAGGATCAAGATCATTTGTAGACCCATGGACCTTAGTAATTGTATATATGTTAACGCTGCATTGAGATATTGGGGTTGTGAAATTGAAGCTAGAGCTCACGTATATGGTACATTCTACCCAGCTTCCCCTTCCTATAGAATCTAGATCAATCAATATATCAAATGATGATACGCCTTTCCTATAGTGACTACAAGTGTCTCTTTTCTGACAATGGATTCTACAACAAACTAGGACATTACCTTGAAATATTTGAATGCAGATGCAATAAATCTACTTACAATGAACAATGACAGTGGGAGAAACATATCACCAATGATATTTGATCAAACCAATAATGAAAATATTGCTAAGTTGTGGGCAGAGGTAGATGTGTGGACAACCCGGGCCCAGTAAGATGAAATTAGTGAAGGTTGAAAAAAAAGTAATATGCAAAGTCAGAGAGGTGATATCACAAGTTTACAATTGCAGACACGGTTGACAAAGCCAAGAGGTTCGTTTTTGCTCGGTGTTTTGGTGACCAAAATGCAGTATAGAAAGAGGAAGAATTCTCTAGGATTAGATCCATGATTTTGCTGAGAATTTACCAACCAAGTCGCGACAAAAGGGAGAACATTTTTAGTTGGCAAGGCACCCACCAAATTGCTGTATTCAAGGGCCATGAAATGCCATTGACAAAGGCACAATTTTGTTGGGGAAGCAGCAACCAAAACACAATAAATTTTAGCACAAATTAGCCTTGGAAATTGGTATGATTTCGCTTCGTAAAAAGTTCATCGAATCTGTTGTTTGAGGGGCCATTAAATGGTAGTGGTTTGTGCAATGGTTTGTAGAGAAAACTGGAAGAGACAAGTAAAAACTAAGTTCGAAAATAGCCAAGAAAATGGCTAACCTAAGAGGATCATAAATGTGCCAGAAATATGAAATTTTGTTCAAGTCAATTTGGCGTATGGTTTATTTGGGTTTTAAGTCAACTAGGTGTATATTGTGAATTGGTGAAGCTCACCACTAGGGAACCACCCCCACGCAATTCCACTTTTGGTTTTTTTCATTCCACTTTTCAAATCTCAGCAACAGACTGAGAGTGCCAGCAAGCAAATATCCATGTGTTAAAAAAACCAAGCATGTCACCAAGAATCAAACAGAAGTGCGTGCCAAGAAAGAGTAAGTGCACCCAGGAAGAGAACTTATGAATATCAAATGCACAATGCATCCAATAAAGAGATGAACACATTTCCACATATATGTTTTAAAAAATATTTTAGTGTTGGAACTTGGCAGGTTCATGCTTCTTCGTGAGACTAATGTAAATGTATTGTTTCAACGTCGTTGGTGGCAGATTTATGCAACATATTTGATCGTTTAAGTTTAACAGATTTTCCTTTCCTTTTCCTAGAAAGAATTTTCTCTTTATATGTGCTAGAGTTATTGGGATATTCTTTAGGAACTAGCAGGCATGCAAATTTATATTTTTAAATCCCTAATTCTCCTCGTCATTTGAAAATTGTTCGTCTGCGTCTATGCAAGAAGACAACTTAGCTTTAGAACATTTGTAAGACATAAAATGAAAATTTAGCAAATATGGAGCTAATAATAAACGCCCTGTGGTGTCAGAACATTGTTTTCTTGGTTTCCTTTGAGAAATATCATTAGAGAGCCGTATATTCTTCAAATTGGTGAGGGACCTTCAGCCCAACGCATCAGTGGCTTCATGGGATTAAATGTTCCTCTTCCAATGGTGGCAAATTTATTCAACATATTTGATTATTTAAGTTTAACAGATTTGCCTTGCCATCACATTCATCTCCTCCAAATTCAACTGAATTTCTTATTGTTGTCTCATTTTCTTCCTGCAACCCTTCGGGAAAGCTTCGTATTTCCACCACAATCTAAGTGAAGATGGAATGGTAGCATTAAGAATTTCTGAAATGAGTTTGCCCTTATTTTCTTATCGCTTTGGAGAATAATTGGGGTTTATTAGCATATTCCTAATTATTCACTGCATATGTCTGTACACAAAGCAAGTTCGTTTGGAAGGGCATCAGTCTGAATATAAAGAGCAATTTTCCCTTATTTATTACCTGTTCGGTTAGGTTGGATAAAGAACCATCTAGAAGATGGAAGCAGAATATTGAAGAAACTAGTTTTGTTTATAGATTTTGGGAAATCCTTTAAAGACCCAAGATTCAACATCGACTAGAGAGACAATTTATTTGATATGGTTTATAAACAAATATATGCTTCTTCTAGCATGGGAAGAGCAGGTGGAGGAGCCATGTTTTGGCAGCTGATGGTAGAAGGAATGTATAGAGATGGTATGATATTGTCTTGTGTCAGATTCCTTCCACAACATCTAACATCACTATGATGCAGTCACTCAGGAGGATGCACAAAGACTTTATTTGTACAAATTAGTCCCCATGAAAATGACATGGGAGAAACTCTGTGCTCACTGAAATTTTCCAATAGAGTTCAAGGATTAGAGATTTGTCCTACTCGGAGGTAGCAAGATGTAAGTTTTCACTGTATATATGCTTCTGCTTGCATGGGAAGAGCAGGTGGAGGAGCCATGTTTTGGCAGCTGATGGCAGAAGAAATGAGCTCATATAGAGATGGTATGATATTGTCTTGTCTCAGAGTCTTTGCACAACATCTAACACCAATATGATGCATGTTCACTCACGAGGATGCACAAAGACTTTATTTGTACAAATTAGTCCCCATGAAAATGACATGGGAGAAACTCTGTGCTCACTGAAATTTTCCAATAGAGTTCAAGGATTAGAGCTTGGTCCTACTCTAAGGTAGCAAGATGTAAGTTTTCATTATAGCATGGTCCTTGCCTTTTCTTGATATTTTTCTACCTTTCAAAAATTGTCAGAGAAACATTAATTAATTTTATATGATATTGCCTTACGGCGTTTCCATTGCAATATCTGGTGCAATTGCTAGTTCTAAATCTAAGAAGTTTTAGATAATTCTACATTTTTTATATTTTTAGAAAATACTAGACTATGTAAAAAGTCTAGAAACAATATGTAAAGAAAAAGTAAAACAAAAATAAAAATGAGAAAGAAAAGGAAAAAATATCTATCTTATTTTTGGAAAAATTTATGACGATTTTTGCTAAACCTCTTCCAAAATTCTAGGAGAGGAATTATCTCTTAAGAATTCTAGATTTAAACTTCTCTAAGTATAAATAGGAATGTAATGTAATTGTTGGGGCAAGAAATAATGGGGAAAATGTCCTAAATTCTTGTTAAAATTTCTTGGAAATATGCGCACTACTTAGATGAATTATTGAAATCAAGGAAACTAAAAGTTGAAACCAAATTTACTTTCACCATGATATAATATTTCTTAATTTCAAACATGTAGTAGAAAATAATCGATGTAAAAACACATGCACATAAAATTGGTGTGCTTTTTTACCTAGGAAACCTAAACAAGAAAACATGCTTTCTTTGTTGTGGTATTTTATTGGTTGTTTTTTAAGCAAATTGATCTATTACAATTCACATTACTATTCCAGCCTGCAATTTTTCACTGAGAAAGCACTAAGTTTCACCTCACTATTCTCATATCTACAAATTTTCTCAACCTTGCTCTTGATCTAGGCCCCGCACCATTGATCTATACGAAATATAGTATTGAAATTCTCTATGAATTCTAATCCCTTGCTCCAAAATCCTTGTGTACTCTGGCTCCTAAATCCTTGCACACTTATGGATCCTAAATCTATGCATACTCTGGCTCTTAAATCCTTGCACACTTCTAGCTCATAAATCAATGTGCACTATTGAAACTCAACTATTCACACTCCAAAGAATGATATGTGTTCTTGTGCCTTTTTTCCTCTATATATAGATAGAAATTGAGGCATGCAAGGAGGTCAACTTTGATTAATAGTTCACACTACTATCACAAGTTTCCTTTAGTTGTGATTGAGAGTGAACTAAGAACTCATGTCATTCTCTCTTCAATCAACACTGAATGCTTCACTCATTCTAACTGAACTTCTCACTGCCACCTCATCATGTAGTCTACCTAAATAATACTCCAACGAATTGAAACTCTAACACTACAAAAGAAAACTTGATGACCATTCCAGTAAAATAGAAATTGTCTCATCATAGCTAAAGTCTAACTCATGAATTCACACTCATGTGAGAGAAAAACTAATTTTTGTTCTTTACTGGCTAAGGAATAAGCCAAAATGCCTTCTATTTCTACATTTTCAACACTCCCTATTAGAGAGGAAGGGATTCTATACAAATCCAAAATTACCTCTGAATAACACAAACTTGCCTTTAACTAAGGTTTTCGTCAAGATATCCACAACCTGCTCATCTCTTGGAATGTATGGTAGCTTCATTATCCCTTTCTACACATAGTCCTTGACATCATGATAGTTGATCTTAATATGCTTGGAGCGATCATGAAATACTTGATTCTCATAGAGCTTAATGCAACTTTGATTGTCACAATGGATCATAGTGGGCTACATCCTCTGCCTCAAGAGATCTACAAATAACTTCCTCATCCAGATAGCTTCCCATGCTACCAAGCTAGTAGTCATGTATTCATCCTCTATTGAACTAAGTATAATTGATATATGCCTCCTCTTGAACCATGAACAATTGTTGACCCAATGCTAAATACGCAACCTAAAGTACTCTTTCGATTTGTTGAGCTCCCTGCCTAATCTATATCTGTGAAGCCCTCAATCTTCGCTCTATTAACCTTTACGTACCATAATCCATAATTTTTCATGCCTCTGAGATATCTAAAAACATGCTTTGCAACAACCTAGTGGACTCTAGTGCATTCCATCATGAAATGGCTCAAATGTTTCACTAGAAAACATATGTCATTGAATAAGTACATCAACAATCCAATGAGCTACATGTACAATGTATCATCTACTTATTGTGCTTTGCGAACATCCACCTTCCTCCAGTTTGTGAATATAGTTATGGTCATGGGCCTGCAATCTTACATCTAAAAATTTATGAGGATCTCTATAGTGTACTTTCCCTGCCCTAAGAAGATTTCCCAATCACCTTACCATAACTCTCACCCAAGTAAATAGTTCATAATTCCTATGTCCTTCATCTCGAACTATTTTACAAGATCTACCTTTCAATCCTAAATCAAGTGTTCTACCCCAGCCAAGGTAAGATCATCAACACAGAGTAGTATAATGAGTGAAAACCCTCCAATCGTGATGTATTGCAGGTTGGTATCTGCCTCACCCTTAATGAATCCTAATCCTTGAAGGTATATATCAATGTGAGTGTACCATTCTCTCAGTGCATGTTTGAGCCCATAAAGTGCTATCTTCACCAAACATAAATGAGTGTTTGTTATGAAAGTCTCAAACCCATTTGGACGCTCCACATAAATATATTCCTCAACCATCTGTTAAGGAATTTCATCTTCCCATCTTCTCCATTATTCAACTTTTTCACCCAGCATGAGCCTACCAATGAGTTTCCTTCTTGTTGTGGCATAGTCTCCCATACATCGTTCTTCATGATGGAGAAATATTCATCTACCATGGCGTCCCACCAAACTTGTTGAGAGGTTACCTCCTCATAACAAGAAGGTTATGTGTCCAATAACTCAGTCATGAATGCCATATATCTAGTGTACCTTTGTGGTTGCGTGCTCTATCTTAACATAGAGCTAGGAGTCTCAAATCACTCTTGGGCCTCTTGAATCAACCTCTCGGCCAAATTGGATCTCTTCTTCCCTATTCTAGGAGTCAATAACTTATTGGTTACCTCCACTCATCCTCGCCTCTCCTCCTCATCCCACAATGACTCCTTTTCACCCTGTTGTACAACATACTTGCCACCTGGTTGAGACTCAATCTATAATATTGGCTTAGGCTCTTGGTTGGGAGCAAGTAGATCCTCCTCAGGTACCCCAACTTGCTTTGGTTCCAAGTATTCCCTAAGAGTTATGTCCTCCTCAAGCTTTACATCATGGGGGATTCACTAGGGGAGCAATACCATACCACGTGCATTCATATTGGGAGATATATATTGAGGAAAAATGGACATAATATATCAGGGGTTATATAGGGGGTAAAGTATTTTTATATTGGCACGTATAAAAAATGGAGCTCAAAGTTAATGAAAAATTATGGAGTATAAAAAATTTTAATGAAAAAATGGATACCTATAATATCTAGTGAAAAGTAGGGGTTTTTTACATTGGAAAGGTGTATTGGGTTCATATTTTAAATAATGTGATTTTTAAAGGTATTTTCCAATATATAGTCAAATTAAAGGTATTTTTTAGTATTCCGTGAAAAGATGTGATATGTTAGAGGCTCATTGAGTGAAGCTCCCATGCCTTATGTCCCACCTGATAACTATCTTATTTAGTGATAATATATACACCCTATATGCCAAAGATGTCTCATTGTAACTCATAAAAATTCTCTTTTTCAACGATGGGCTCTAGCTTCTTCATGCTTTATTTAGACACATGGAAGTAAACGTTCATGCCAAAGATGTCAAAGTGAGACACATCAGGATTCTTTCATGTGAAAGCCTCCTCCTATGTAACTTGTCTAAGTGCCTTGTCTAGACTTCTGTTCTATAGAAATATTGTAGTATTGCATGTCTCTTCCCATACGAAGATGGGTAGCCCCTAGTCATGAAACATGGCCTTGGCTGCTCCATCTATATTGTGGTTCTTCCTCTCAGCCACCCCATTTTGCTGAGGGTTATGGGGTGTTGTAAACTCTCTCCTAGTGCTCCCCTTGGCATAAATGTCCCTAAAGAAATTGGAGACATATTCCCTACCATTGTCACTCTTTAATGCTTTGTTATTTCTCCCGGTTTGGTTTTCTTCCAAGGCCTTAAACTGCATGAACTTGGATAAAACCCCCTCCTTCTTCATAAAGAAGATCCATGTTTTCTGAGAATAGTAATCTATTAAAGTGACATAGTACCTATGTCTCATGAGTGTTGGAGAAGAGAAGGGACCACAAACATTTGAATGTACCATGAAGGCTTCACTCAATGAACATATGACATATCATGGGCTCTCGTGGCATACTAAACAATACCTTTAATATGACTATGTATTGGAAAATACCTCTAATAGTTACATTATTTAACCCCCTACCAATACGAACCCAATACACCTTCCCAATTTAAAAACATGTACTTTCACTAGATATTGTAGCTATCCATTTTTTCATTAACATTTTGTATACCCATTTATATTTTTTCATTAACGATGATCTCCACTTTTATACTTGTGAATATAAAAACCTTTTACCCCCTATTATATGCTCAATATATTGTGTCATTTTTTCCTCAATATTTACCCCCAAATATGAATGCATTTGGTATGATATTTCTCACCCAATGAAGCCCCCATGGAATGTACCAAATCCAAAACCCCTTTGGCTCTACTGTCTCGGCCCTAGAAAGATGACTCGGCATACATGCCAAGTGTGCACCCCTTGAACACATAATATTGGTCAAATGTGCACTATGGTAGTCTTGTGGCTATCTACTAAAGGATATTTAATTCCCCATGATGCAAATTCCCCATTAGTCTATTCCAAAGCTCCCCTACATCTTTGCTCTGCACACTTCCTACCTTGTTGCTCAAGGTTGTGCATGTATCAAACTACAACCTGTAAAGATTGTTTATCCTAACACCAATTTTCTTCATGGATCCATAAGCTAAGTGCTTGAGGTAATCCTTACATCTGTTAAAAATGATAACATAACCCTTGTCCTCTAGGGTGGAAACAAAAACAAGGTTCTTCTTGAGGCCTAGAACATAGAGGACATCCCTAAGATGGAGAGAGTTACCACACTCCCTCTTAAAACTGGTAGTACCTACTCCCCTACTCAATTACTTATCATCATCTCCTAGCTCAATGTGAAACTACATGTCCTTCTCCTTTAACTGGCTGAAATATTCGTTGTTCCATGTCATGTGGAAGGAAGCTCTAGAATCAATGTACCATACTTTGTTGGCTACTTAGCTTGCCATGCAACCTATCAATGAGGACTATTTCTTGAACTAAGAAGAAAAAACATATACCTTAGCTGATGCGGCTACATCATCCTTACTAGACCCCTTCTTATGGTTAGGAGACTTAGTGGAATAATTCCTAAACTAGTGGCAATGGAAGCATTTAATATTGCATATATACTTCTTCTTCTTCTCACCCCTATGGCTGGTATCAACCTTTCCTTCACCTATCTTTCCCTCAGTTTTGCTACCTTTGCCTACCAAAGAAAAGTTATCCTTGTCATCTATCTTTGTTGAACCTCCAACTCTCATTCCCCTCTCGATTTCTTCTTGGACATAGTTTACCCACAGTATTTCCCATTTGGGAAGATTTTCTTCGCCACTAACTGTTGGAGATTCTCCCAAGACTTATGAAGTCCCAGTATCATAAGACTCACAAGGTCTTTGTGTGCTACAAAATCACCCAATCTAGCTAGCTCATCCCAAAACTAGATGAACTTGGAAAGGTATGCAATGATGGACTCTCCTTTACTCATATGTATATTTCTTAGCTTGTCCTTTAGGTCAAGCATCCCAACATCACTAGATACATGATATAAATCCAAGATGACTTTCCACATATCATTTTTTTTTTATTCCCATGGATATGAGGGATAATATGGTCTTTTGCACCCTCAATAATGATCCTCCTGTTATGTTGAAGCAACTATTGGGGATTTGCAGGCACACTTTATGGTTTGTTTGAAAATTCTAGCACCCCATTATATTCCAACACTACTGAGGTATTCTCCCTCCATGAGAAAAAGTTGGAGGCTCCCTGTAAATAGTGATCTGCCTTTAGTCCTTAGAATGACATACTACTATCCAAAAGTTGCTCTTTAAAATTCTAGCGCAAGCCTATTGGCTGATCTGTGCCCCTCACTCAACAATCCTAGTTCTTGATTTTAATACAGAAAATGAATTTGATATCATGTTAAAATTTCTTGAAACTTTATTCATTGCTTAGATGAATTATTGAAAACAATGAATTTGAAAATTAAAACCAAATTTACTTTCACCAAGTAAAGATTTTCTTAACTTTCAACGTGCAACAAAAAGTAATTGAGATAAAAAAACATGCACACAAAGTTGACATGCTTGTTTTACCCAAGAAACCCAAATGGGAAAATTTTCTTTCTTTGTTATGGTATTTTATTGATTCTTCTTTGAGAAAATGGGTCTATTACAATTCACGCTGCTACTGTAACCCGCACTTTGTAACTAATAAAGAACTAGGATTATCCTCACTATTCTTAGCTCTATAATTGTTCTCAACCTTTCTCTTGATCTCAGCCATGCACCATTGATATCCACTGAAAATAGTATTGACCTGCTCTATGAATCCTAATCCCTTACTCCACAATCCTTACTCCTAAATCCTTCCACACTTCTGGCTCCTAAATCTATGTGCTCTTTGGCTCCTAAATCCTTGCACACTTCTGGATCCTAAATCTATGTGCTCTATGGCTCCTAAATCCTTACACCTTTTTGGAGCCTAAATCTATGTACACTATTGATCCTCAATTATGCGCACTCCACACAAAGAATGATTTGTGTTCTTATGCCTTCATCCTTCCCTTTAAAGATATAATTGATGCATGCAAAGAGGCCAAGTTCGATTAGTATATCACACTAGGGTCACGAGTTTCCTTTAGTTGTAATTGAAAGTTAACTAAGAACTCAACTCATTCTCTTTCCAATAAACACTAATACCTTAACTCATTCTAACTTAATTTGTCACTACCACCTCATCCTGTATTCCAAATGAAGAAGAATCCAACGAACTGAAGCTCCACAAATATGCATGCAAACTTGATCACCATTCCAGTACACTAGAAATGAACTCATCGTAACTAAAGTCTATCTTATGAATTCACACTCATGTGAGAGAAGGACTAATTCATGTTCTTCACTGGCTTGAGCATAACCCATAAGACCTTCCATGGCTCTGTTTTCAACAATTCCTTCATGAATAAGATTTCTATTTTTGCTACATTTTTGGTATCAGAGTTTGATTCATTATAACACTCTTCCATCATGGTGGGATGTTATCACTGGTATGGTATCTTCTTGATGTAAATGCACTTTTCAAACTAAAAATAGGTTTAATGGTCTATCCTTCCATAATCATAGTAGAAGTATGTATTCTCGCTTAACCACATAAGTTGTTTTTTTGTCATTTATTTGATATTTCTATTAAATTTTACCCTACTTTGTTACCTTTATTTCCAAAAATTGAAAAAAAAAAAACAATAATGTATACAAAACTATGCATTTCTAAACAACTCAAAACCATTATCCCTGGTATCTCTCTTAATTATAAATGTTTTCACAACAAATCTTAAGATTAATTTTTTAATATTTAACCCAAAAATGTGTGTAATCTAATTAAATAAATTGCGTTGATAGTAAAATAATATGAATATTGAAATAGGCCGACCTAGATCCATCTTAATTATGTATCTACCAAGAGGAAAGAGGGATTAAAACAACATAAAGATTGAAATAGATTGGCATAGATCCATCTTAATTTTGTATCTACCAAGAGTAAAGAGGGATTAAATCTCTTTTCACTCTAAAAGACATTTGCATCTCAAGAGATTTAATCCCTCTAGAAACTTAGTAAAGTTGTACATAAAATGGATCTTGGCTGGTTTAATTATTAACTCTAATCATAATTATTAATTTTATGTTTTTTTATTTTATCTCATTTATTTTTATTTTCCTTTTATGTAAATTGATACAATCAAAATGTTTTATTGATAATTATAGTTATTAATTATTTTATTTTTATTACTATGTAATTTGACTAATAAGTCAAAATGTTAAATAAAAAATTACAACATCTTTATCATACTCGGTTGGAGAGTGATTCTTGACACAATCATTAGCATATCACTAGTGCAAGTGAATCATAATTGAATTGTCTATAACGTATTAACAATCATCTTCAATAATAAAATAAATTTATATTTTATTAAATTTTCTATGTGATTCATGGTCCTCCTAGATCGGCGACTATTTTGTTTTTTGTAAGTCGATATTTTATTCATGGTTTCAAAAATAGGTACATCAAAAGAAAAAAGTAGGTAGTCTCACCCTTACTAGGTTTATTGACTACCACTAAAAGAAGATGACAGTGAAACAAAAAAAAAACATAAAGAGCCACAATCCACAACTTAAGAGGCCATATGCATCAGTAAACAAACAGAACACATAAAACACATGTCTATATGCTAGTCTTAAGAAGTGATGGAGGATGGGTTGTTCGAGGCTGTTCCAGGAGGCGGTGGAGGATGAAAGGAGCATTGGACATGATCCTTGAAATGGGCCGTCCATGCCTCCAACTCCTCAATGTTCTCCAATAACAAATTCTAGCCTTCCCAGACCACCACTACATGCTCTTTGACATGGCACTAGAAGTAATGCATTTTTCTCAAAGTTGTTATCAATTCAGCATGCTCCTCCTGCTGAATGCGCTTTGAAGTCTCCAAACGCTCTAGAATTGACCAAATCAAGTCTTGACATCACTCAACACAACAAAATTATCGTTGACCATGACCACCAGGAAGAGTCAACAAACGACAGTTAGAAACACCACGACGAGTCGAACCCCCTCGTTGTTGGACAAGGAAAGTGTGGCCACTCTGACCCAAAGCCAAGCCCCTGACCCTACCACCCCGAGCAGCGAGCCCTGCATGCCCAGAGTGCCTTGACCACCCACCTCCTCTGCCCCTTGATGTTGCGCAACTCAACCCACCACCACACCGACCACAATGAACTCAGCTACTGCTGCCACTCACCATCTTAAGCCTAGACCTAGACGTGTCCACACCAAAACTGCTCGAATTAAGCTACACTTGGGCAAAGGAGCACCCCGAGTGAGGAACAGGGCACATGGATAGCTTTCCGACACCATTGGAATGAACAAAAGGCCACCCGCTAGATACCACCTAAAATTCCTACACATAAGGAGACACTACTAACCCCAGATGAACCTCCACAGTCCACGGCGCTGAGAACACAAAGTACACAAAACAACCAACCACCACGACCTAGACATATGCACCTTCCCTAAAGCGGCCATTCGCGAGCCCCACTAACTAGAGCCTACGATTGTCGCTTGAATGGCTCCACCCAACAACACAAAAGCTTGTAAATGGACCGAAGAAGACCACAATTACTCGTCCATTCCATCAAAAACTAGTTCCCACCCAACCCGAATTGAAATCGCACAAGATGAAATAGAAACCGCAAAACACCACCCCAAACAGACAACCATACCTTGCTTTCCTTGCACACTTAATGTGACGAAGCCCAATTCGGCAATTAACAACGATGCACACCCTAAAGCAGGGGAGTAAACATTGATGACGATGTCGTCGCCTCACCTGGACAAGGGAACCTTTCCAACTCCCACATCTTCCCACAATTGCCCACAATACAAACACCAATACTCGCACATACACATAATTGCCAGCTCCCTGCCCCCAAACCCCCCACCTGAGCGTACGCTTAGGAACTTCATCCTACTCCATCCTCTATGCTTCTCACCCCCAATGGGGATCCTAGATCGGTGACTATTACTTGCATGGAGTAATTGTATTAGGCAGAGCCCTGACCCTCAGAGTGTGGAGAGAGTTGCATACATAACCTCTCAAAAATGGAAGTGCTTTAACCACAAAAACTCAAACAACTGAGCTAACCCTTGAGGCTTCTCGATTTTATTATTGTATAATAAATATAAAATATCTAATACTATAAAAATTATATATATATATATATATATATAAATAAAGTAATATTTAAATATATATATTTTTATTATTTTACCATTATTATTATTTTTTTGGGCTGTGAAATCATATTTACATTTTTATAAATTTTACAGATTAAAGTAGTATAATTTAAAAGCATAATAAAACCAATCATGCAAAAAAATATTCACTTTATTATTTCAAACTTAATACAAATATTTAATATTATGGAGCCATAAATTTTATAATCATATATATCATGGCAGCCAATACAGAAGATAGTAAATTAGATCGTTCGTAAGGCGTGACAAATCAGGTAAATCCAAAGTTGCCCAGTGATATCCCGAAATTCGAGGGTAAGTCAGGAGAGGATTCATCAAATCACATTATGACTTATCGCCTCTAGTGTGCATTTAATTCAATCATTGATAATTCAATTTGATTGCGTCTTTTTCAACAAACTCTTATTGGTCTTGCCGCCAAATGGTACATTGAGTTACCACGAGGCTCTTTTTATAATTTCAATCAATTAGCCACTGCTTTCTTAACTCATTTTCAGTTGCTTGTTAGATACAAGAATGACACGAAACTGTTAACTTCACTAAAACAATTCACCTCTACATATATTTTTTATCATATTCATGAATGGTGACGTAGAAGGCGCTTAGTGAACACACTTGAATGAAAGTATGCAAATGAAATATTTCAAAGTACTTCCCCATGTATTATGGATGGTAAATTAAGTTACAGGGTCTTGTCTCAAAAGAATTGAAAAGTGTCAAAACCCATGATTAGTAACAACTAGAACAATAACTAGAAAAAACATCAAAAACCTCATGTTTAGTTACAAACCACTTGAAGTAACTCTTAAAGCTAATCTAATTTATTATATACTTAAGAAAACTAATAAAAATTTAGTAAAATAATATTTAGATATATTTTTTATTATTTAACAATTTATTATTTTATTAGAATGGTACAATTATATTTATATTTTATAAATGTTATAAATTAAAATAAATATTATAAATTAAAATAGTATAATAAAAAATAGCAAAGTTTAACTAAATTTTATGTTGCTTCACATATATATATGCATAAATATAACAAACACAGTGAAAAACCTTCACACCTATAGTTTACAAATTAAATTTATTAAATAACTTAAATTTATGTTGTTAAAGAAATCTGTGTTGGGATGAATTAGCCTATATTCATAGTGTTTTTCAAATGAAATACATCATTTTTATATTATTTAAAAAAAAATTATTATAACAAAAACTCATAAAAAACTATTTATTTATTAATTAAATTATATTATTAAAAAATCATCACACCACTAACAAAACTACTGTAAATCAATTCCAAACGCAAATCAAAATTAATTTATTGTAAAATCAAATAAAATAAAATGCGATAAATAAAACTGTTAACACCAAAAAAAATTTGCTCATTTCATACCACCTTCTCCCTTTAGTTTTACGAGCACCGTTCCCGCCAAGATAAATATGAACCCAAAAAAATAATTTTTATTTCCAAAAATCGTGTTGTGTTAATTTTACCTTTCCCCATTACATACCTAGATATGCATTCATAAAGTATCCTCTAGAACATCACATTTAAAAATTATAATTTCGTGTTTTCATTTAAATGCTTAATATGTCAATTACACAATTCATTTAAATGCTTAATATGTCAATTACACAAATAGCAAGTTACAATGCATCGTGCAGCTTAATACCGAGCGATATTCCAAATTTGATAACAGCATTATCGTGAGGATTAAACGATGCATTTACCACTTTATTTATCAAAATTATCAATACATCCTAACAGCTTAATTAAATTTTTGTTACAAGTAAATTCACCATTCCTCTACATATTTGAATATTTAATACGTTTTAATAAGTTTAAGGGGTTATTTATTGGATCCATTCATGGATGATGGGATGATTATAATTATAATCAAGATTACAGGACACTGATGATGGGATGCTTATAACAAGATTGTAGTTGTCAAGACTAAGACTCTTTTGGAAGTCTAACTCCCTTAAAATGACTTCCACTCCTCAGCCCTTTTCCCTAAAGTATCTAATAAATTTTATAATCATATATACACACACTTGAAATATATTATATATATATATTATAAAAAACATGGAAGTGAGAAAAATTTAGAACATCTCTCACGGGAAAGAGAATCTAATCTCCGATTAGTAACAAGAAGCAATAATACCAACCAACTTCACATCTAACTAGCTCCAAACTAATTGAAATAACCCCTACTTTATTATATACTTAATACTATTAATAAAAAAATCATAAAATAATATTTAAATATATTATCTTATTATCTAACAATATTATCAACTTCACATTAACTAGCTCCAAACTAATTGAAATAACCCCTACTTTATTATATACTTAATACTATTAATAAAAAAATCATAAAATAATATTTAAATATATTATCTTATTATCTAACAATATTATCATTTTATTAATAATGATGAAATCAGATTTATAATTTTATAAATATTACAATTAAAATAATATAATAAAACATTAACAAAAATTTAACTAAATAGTCTTTTTCTCCGCCAAATTCAAAGATACAATTTTGAACCAGAATATTTAAAATATTTCTTTGAATATATAAATGTAATCAATCCTCAATAACCTTCATACACCTCAAGTTTGCAAATTAGATAAATTGAATTTGTGATTTTGAAATATTTTTCACTTTCCCAATTACATACCTATATGCAGCTAAAATATCGCCTCTAATCTCACATTTAAAAATGGTAATTTCGTCCCTTCATATAAATGCCTGATATGTCATTTACATAAATAGATATATCGTCCTTTTTTATGGAATTGTTTCTAAAATACAACTAGCTCTGATGCTGCATGTTGCAGTGCATCATGCAGCTTAATACCAAGCGACATTCTAAATCTGAAAATAGCATTATCATGAGAATTAAACGATTCTTTTACCACTGTATTTAACTGGTCTGTCTGCTCAAAATTATAAATACAACCTAACAGCTTAACTATTTTTTTGCGTTACAAGAAAATCAAACGGTAATGTACATATTTAAATATTTCATACGTTTTTATTATTATTTCAGATATGTGCATAAAAGGTAACTGCAAGTCGCCACAGAAGTTTGAGTCAAGCTCCTTTGCGAACAAGAAAGGCAACAACCAGGTCGAGCGTATTGGGCGAGTACTCTTCATAATTCGCAGCGGCTCTGTTAGCAAACCTGGAGAAAAACTCATCTACCAGATGTTCATCCGCCCCCAAGTGAGTGGCCACGATATTCTCAAACATTGCTCTGTAAAAGTTCCCTACAGTTCTCCCAAACATGGCTTCTTCTCCTTCTCTAACCTCGCAAAGTGGATGCAAGGGAAAACCCTTCAGAAGCCTCATGCTCACTATTTCAAACGAGTTCTCCGCCTTTACTATGCTCTGCAACTCCTCCACACTTGGATCGTAGAATGGAATGTTGAAGGAGTCCAGTTTCTCCTCCTCAATCAAACCCTGCCACTCCAACTCGATCACATATCGAATATATTCAAAACTAATTACGACATATTTATATGAATTATGTAATTTACCTCATCCACCAGCTCCTTAAATGCAGCTTTCATGTAATGAGCGCAAGCTGAGAACCCGCGTTGTTCCTTTGCGTCCCCAGAACTACGTCCCACCAGAGCAATGAACATGCATCCTCCGGGAATAATCTCTTCGGCTCTGGCTTCTAAGAACGCTGTGAAGTCTTGTCTGAATTGGTCGAGGTAGGCATTGGCCACTGCATCGCTAGATATGTAGACATGTCCACTGTTCCAAACAGGAGAATTTCTGTCCTGGACGCTAGCTGGAACCTGAAATGGGAATCCATTATTTTGTTACAGTGAATCGAAAAAAATTATTGTATAGATTTTTCGAATATTTTGAAATATAATGGACAGGATCGAAGTCAAAAGTTATTTCACTTACTTGGGATAGCCAATGCAAGCTGACCGAGGAATGGCAGAAATGGAGGGACTGCCGTGGGAAAAGGCGTCCATAATGCGAGCCTGACACCGCTGCTGCGAAGTAAAATCTTCTGGCGGGAGGCTTTCGCTCACCATGGGCCGCTGCTGCTACTGCTTTTGCATCACCCACAGTCATGTCACCTGCTAGGAATGGAGGCAATGTCCGGAGCAATGTATTGAAATCATTGGAGGGAAGATCGCCGAAGTAAAGCTGGAACTCTGGCACATCCATGGAATGGCGAGTGAACGTTGATTTGATAGCTGTGACAATGGTGTCGGCTGCAAGAAAAGTATTCATCCCCGTCGCACACCCCAAGTCCGCAATACGAAACACTGCAGCTCCAG
This sequence comes from Pinus taeda, assembly GCA_000404065.3. Lineage (NCBI taxonomy): Eukaryota > Viridiplantae > Streptophyta > Pinopsida > Pinales > Pinaceae > Pinus > Pinus taeda. Next base: position 47,033 of record APFE030756682.1, read on the forward strand.
TGTTCATGATAGTTCTGAGGTTCTGGGAGATCCCATGCTCTAGAATGGGTTTAAGAGCCTCCAGCATTTTTAACTGTGCGTCATTGCAGTGAAATGGGTATAAGTGAATCAACTGAATCTTTCTCTTAAATGAAAAGAAACCATAAAAATCCAACGATGGAATTACCTGGACAGATGGAGAATTGTATGCATAACTTGAATCTCCGCTTCCACCCTTCATGCAGAGCACATTCTCGAGGGGTTTCACGGTCTCCATTGGATACAGGAGAGAATATCGCTTCCTTGGATGGAAAATACTGAGAGAGCTCAACCTCCTTCCAAACTCTAGATCATGGAACTTGAGAGGTCTGCCTAACGCTCTCTTTATCACTTTTTCTATTTGCTCCGGTAATTTAGCTGGCCCAGCTGTCCTGCTCTCTTTATCACCTTTTCTATTTGCTCCGATAACTTAGCTGGCCCAGCTGTCCTGTAAATCGCAGAAGATTTATTTAGTAATTTTCAGAAATGTCAGACTGCATGCCGCTGGGCGAGTGCTATTTCATGGACTATAACATCATTAATGCGGTTTAAGAGTACTATGATGGGACCTCCTCAAGTCTGCTGGCAATCGCATAGCGAATTCACCATGCATACATAGGCATGTAAAGGGAAAGCCCTCCGGCCGGGAAATGACTCCAATCTCCACCGGAAAACACTGAGGCGACCTGCAGGACCCGCATTTGCATTAATGCGATAGTCATTTGAATTTTGAAAACGCCCGCCCAAATTCTAGATATTTTAATTTCAAAATCGGGGATGGTTAATCAGTTTCATCTCATGGCGTCGTTGTTACTCCCCCACACGAATCGTCAACCCGCGTCCTGGTTCAGTGATTTGAATTGGTTTGCCGCGCCAGTTTCGTTTTCAGCTGCAACTATTATCCCGTGATTGAATCGACTTTGAGTTGTCATCGATTTTCACAGTTGTCCGATGTATACGCAGAGATCCTTTTGAGTAATGGGTAATGGGCTTTGCTTGCAGGTGGAAGAAACATCATCTTATCGAGGGTTAATTATGCTGCAGAAAATAGGGTTAATTATGCTGCAGAAAATTTAATAGAAAGAATGTAATTGTTTAGAGCTTCCCTGCCATCCCATACTTCAGATTTCTCTAGTTGTCGCTAAAGAAGTGAAAATTCCATTTAAAGAAAAAAAAAGAATCACCATAATTGTATACGCAACCCATGTGCGTTTTGAGGAAGCTTCGTATTTATTTATTCAAGAGTCAATAGATTGAAGGATGATTTATGAGAGGATATGCGTAATCTCGATGAGTGCATTCCCTCTGTGCTTAAAACAATAGCCAAGGCTCTATCAGTCGAGTTGCCGAGGGCATTTCTTCATAGACAAGATAATGCATGGGTGTTCGCCAGGGGCAGTTCTGGCCTGGCCTCCGCAGTTTGTCTAAAAGGGCCATGAATCAGAACGACAGGTATAAAATTTCTCGTTGTTTATTGCTTGAATTAGAAAATACAGATGCTTTAGTTAGAAAGTTGTATAATATTCTATTGGCTGTGAAGCAACAGAAGGCCATAAAAGATCATGGAGACGTGAAAGAGCGAGTGGACGCGAAGAAATGAGTCGTACATTTTGATGAAAAGTCAAGAAATTGTATAATTCTCTTATTAGAATTCTCTGCTACTCCCGGCATCTGTTACGCTGCATATATATTGATAAAATATTTTGATAAAAGGAACAAAATCATATACAGGTGGCTCAATTACTGACACAGTTAGGCTCTACAGTCTCTGCTACTATCATCGTGTGTTGCTTTGCATATATATTGATAAAATTTTCTGCGAAAATGAATAAAATCATATACAAGTTCATGATAATTGACTTGCTGGAAGAAATAAAAAAAAAAATAGGAGCAATGGCCACGCACCCCAGTCGAGGAATTAAAAATACACTCCGAGTTAGATGTGCATTAAAAATTTATAAAATATTGCAAAATATCAACGGTTAATCCATATTAATAAATATTTCAAAATCCTTAGAAATCTAAATCTTATATAAATAATTACTGTAGGGTCTTATATAAATAATTACTGTAGGGTCATATTCGTTGTATAATTGAGTCCGGATTATTGTATTGAGAGTAGCTAGTTGTATTATATAGTAAATATTAAAAAAACAAATTAACGTAAATATATTTTAGAATAAGTATTATATATGATTTAATATTAAATCATTCGTAAATGACATGGAAATAATAAGGATTATTGGAATGAGAGTAGCTAATTATATTATAGAGTTAATATTAAAAAACAAATCAATGTAATATATTTTAGAATAAGTATTATATATTTAATATTAAATTATTTCTAAATGAAATGGAATACGAACTATTTTTAAGAAATTTTGATGCGATTTATAAATTTGATTTTAAAATAAAATTTTATATTAATTTTAGTTGTGGAATTATAGATTAACAAAATAAAAGATAAATATTTTAGGTATTTAGATTATTAGATTTAATATGGATTTATCATTATTTTGTTTTGTAATTAATGATCAATTTTTATTTGTTACTTTAAAAAAAATTTCAAAAGTTTGGAGAGAAGTATTTTTAGAACACTTTAGTTTTGATGACTTAAAATGTTAAGAAGACAATATTGTAACAAAATTTTTAAAATCAGAATTTAATATAAGTATGTGCAAGTCATTTTAAGAAGAATTGTGTTTCTTCAACCCTCTTAATGTCACAAAGATGACAAATTCTTATGTCCCAAGAAATTACCCTTGTTTCACTATGGAGTTCAAGATTATTAGTTTTTATGTTAGCATTACGGACCTCATAATAATTTGTTATTATTTTCTTCTTTAAGCCATATAAAGTAGAGAGACAAATTTTGTAGATTATCGTTAATCACATGTGTATAGTATCTTAACTTCCTATTACCCATTAATTCCTTATGGCACCACAACCTCTTCCTAAATTTAGATGTAATAATATTTTTAATCCTGATTCTTAATTAGTTTAGCCAAAAGTTGACATTGTTTATGCTAATTTCATTTAAGCTACAAACAATTTTGACTAGATTTTGAGGCAATCTTAAGAAGTCCCTTGTCTTCCATATTAATCTTCTTCTTGCACATTATGTGTCTAGTCATAACCATATTCTCAATCGGGTAAAAACTTGCTTTTATGAGGAGGGTGGAAAATGATAAGGGTGCGTTGCCTTTAATTTTAAGATTGTAAGTAATAATATGTTTAGGGATTTGCTCAATTTTTCTTCATGATTTTTTAGAGAAACTACAAACACAAACACTTAAAATTTTTGCACATATAAAAAATTCACACTTTTTTAGTATATCTTCAAACTCAAATACAATATATTTTTAAAGTTGTTGTGAGATTCAACTTATTCATAACTTAGTTAGAGAGGTTGAGAGAATATATCAACTATCTTTAATAAACACAAAATAAATTTACTAATATAAATATTAACTCCAACACCCCCCACCCTCTCTTAATATTTACATCAAGGAGAACAACACTAAAAAAAAAACTAAGAATTCCTCTCATTTATATATTAAACATATCTAAATTTATATGAGGTTGAAACTAATCAATTATTTTTTATATACCAACCAACATGATTAAGGTGAGGAGTTGATTTAGTTTTTATATCCACATAATTTTAAACCATTAGAAATTTTATTTTACCATTGTTAGAAATATGTTGTCATTGATGGAAAAGGATAGAAAAGGATGCCAATGGATGGAACAGGTGATGAAGATTCAGGAACGAGAAGAAGAATGAAGATTAACATAAGTGGAGAAGGTATAGTGAATTTTAAGGAATTTTCAGTATAGTAGATCAACTCAAGAGTAGATGGGAACCAATTAGATGGAAATAGCTCTAAAAGATCTTTCTGATGGTATGAGGAAGATCACAAATGGCCTCCTAGATTGAGAGTTATGGCCATTCAAAGCTGAAGCCCCAAAAGTCAAAGTATGTAGAGTTAAATATGGTGGAGGTGGTCTTAGCGACAGTTAAGTTTGGCGGTGTGGCTAAAGATGGAAAAGTAGCTAGTAGAAGAGTAACACAGGTGACAATTAAAGACTAGGCATGTACATTCACGGATTGAGCGCCATGCATTCCCACCGACACATCCATAAGGTTACATGGGATCAAAGTGCTTACAAGTTAATGCACAGGGGAGTGGCACAATGGGTGGTTTGACCAAACTGCCAATTGTTAGATCGAAATGGAGGTGAATTGCGCTACCACCCCCCCACCCCCCCCTTAATAACACAAGTCATGCAAGTGGGGTTTGTGTAAACCACCATGTAGAGCACAACCAAGAAACATGGAAGTAGCGTAACATTGAAAATGGTCTGGACCCTTATAAATCTTAACAAAGGAAATTGGCGCAAAACCAAGGCTAATGACCCCTTCTCTTTCCTCTCTAACATAATAAGTGCCACAGTGTTATTGGCTTGTAGTAGACAAATGGATGCACAGGTGGATGAGGATATTAGGATGATGTGGCCCAATAGGAGGAGGACATGTGCCCTGCATTTCTATACTTTTCAGGTACCCAATGTGGCCTTTTTTGGGTGAAACATGTCACCACTCATATGGTGCCACGAGGTGGAGATGACATGAGCATGACACCATCCCTGGAGATGCATGCAAAGTGTTTCATCTAACTGGGCATCCGAATGAAATGAAATTTGTCAAAAATAGCTTAGCTTGGCTAGTAGATGATTGGTGATAAGGTACAATGCGTAGACCCACCAAGGAAACTCATCTTGAACCCTTCACTTTGGAAGGAAATTAAAGTGCGTAGGAAGGATCATCAAGGTGATAGGTCCTAGTACACATCAACATGCATAATTTTCCAATAATGACCAATGGGAGAAGTGGAAAGGGGAACCCACTTGATAACTCACCCCACAAGGTAGACCCTGAAAGGAATTTGAACACAAAAAAAAGCACTAGGGAAAAGCTACCGGGGGCTAAAATTTAAGCAGTAATGCATAATCCTATGTGACAATGATGACCAAAGGCACGAAATTTTATTAAGCACTCAGAGACTAAGGCCAAAAAAGGGCCAATAATGTAAGGGCCACGACTCAATGCACAAATATGGCGACATAGAGAGTATTGGAAACATATTTGGTGAGTTACCCAAAAATGCAGTCAATTAGAGTTGGAATTGCAAATAAAACTCCATCTAAACCTTGTAATGTGCTAGATTAGCTAAAATTGATAGTAAATATTAGTGATTGAGTTCAAAAACCTCATGCAAAGATGGAATTTTATTTTTACACATGCATAAATCATGTTCAAACATGTTGAAAATCAAAAGAAGTGGAGAACACTTGAAGAAATAATGATGAGAGGTGAACTTAGCTAAAGTTTTAAATGGAAATTAAGAAGATTAAGTCAGTGATTTTTATCAGAACATCATATCACTGAGTGAAAATAGTTCGATCAGATTGAGAAGAACTATCAACAAAAGATATGTGCATGAAGGAAGATATGAAGGTAAAAAGAAACTAATTTTTCCAGTCAAATTTTAAAAAATGAGTTGAATCAATTCAGGAAGGGTGTTGTTTTGAAGAGAATGAAAATAGTTGTTTCTTGTGTAGATGGTGGATATCTTAGTAATCAGAGACTATTGAAGGTGTTTTGGTGATTTTGGAGAGATAGATTCACTTGTTTATGTGAGGATTTGCCATTCATGGTTCTAGTTTTAAAATGGATGAAAAATGAATCATAGAGGGCAAGCAAGTTGTAGCTTGTAAATCAGTGTTTGTTGCTCTATCCAGTAGGTGTTGCTACATGTTTAAGGGTTGGAGCTCCTTTCACTGGAAGTTGATAAACTTTCAGGGGTTATAGATCCTTTCAGTTATAGCTGATAAATCATGGAGTGTTTGTTTCCTACTGGTTGTAGCAAGAGAATTTTGTAACATCAAGTTGTAGCTTTCCTTGTGAAGAAATTACAATGTTTTTTTTAAATATCTTAGTGCTACTTGTGTTGTTTAGGTTACTTCTTGTTGTGCTCATATGAATCCATTTTTGATGTATTTCATGGTTTCCTAACATTTTTGAAAAAGTGAAATAAAGTATAAAATTCCTACAATATAGATTCATCGCCCCCTCTCTGTATTGTCCTAGTTTCTAACAATTGGTATAAGAACGAGGTTACTTCATATCATTTTAATATTTGGATGAAAGATATAGTACCATGGAAAAATAGGAAGGAGGATTTACCCATAAGGAACCATTGTTCAATGGAACAAACTTTGTGTTTTGGAAAGTAAGGATCAAAAATTGCATTCAATCACTTGGAGATGATGTATGGGATATTTTGGAAGAAAAATATCAAAAGCCTCAATAGTGATTGTTAAACACAACCATGGCAAAGACCAAAAATATGAAATATAAGCATTAGATACACCTCTTTAAACATGATGCACATTTATAACACACTCTTGTCACTTTTGGTTTCATCTTCCACGGTCTCTTGGATTTCCTTTGACTATTCAACTTACACACCATAGCCCTTAGTAATTTAGGTGTCCAAGATTCCCCCCCCACCTTAATCTGAAAGGATATGTATGAGTCCAAGAAGAGAATTGTAATAAAAAATGTGTAAAAGTGCATGGCAGCACTAGGCTGAATGTGCTCTATGAAATGATGGTATAAAGGGGTGGTTTAAGGATGACCACCAACACTGGAATTATTAGTGCAGTTCCAAAACTCTTCCAAATCTAGCAAGAAGTTGAAATATTATGTTAGAGGAAGTGTCCCTAATGCCTTGGAGAGGGAGACCTTCAACTTGGAAAAGGGAGGTCTACAACCTGTGGTGGTTTAAGGATGACCACAAACTCTAGAATGCTTAATGAAATTTCTAGAACTCTTCCAAAATTGGCAAGAAGCTGAAGTCTTCTACTAGAGGAAGTGTCCGCAATTCTTTGAAGAGGTTGAAGATCAAAATGAAAAGGGAGGTCTCAACCCCACATAGATGGTTTATGTTTGACCACCAACCAACTACATGCTTAAGGGAATCTCTATCTCTAGTTAAAACTCTAATTTAGGAAGCAGGTTCAGGTTGTGGCTCACGCTCACTTGATGTGTCTTTGAAGCTTGTAAATGACCATCACTTCTCCCCCTGTTAGATGCAAGGTGAGAATATGGAGAAAAATCAACTGGAAGCCTGTTCAATACTCTAAAAGAAGTTTTCACATTTGACTAAAATATATTTTTAACTATTGAAGCCCATTGCTAAGAAGCGATACATCCAAGAGGGATATTTTTTCTTGTAGGAGGATTCTTTTTGAAGAATTTGTTTGAATAATGAGTTGTTTTATGACAATGCTTAGATGGATCAAGATCAAAACATTGATCTTTCATATGGGCAACATGGTCACAATGCTGGCATTTAAAAATATATTGTGTTTGTTGTGGAAGAGGAGTAGGATCTGGAACAACTAAAGATAAGCATTCATAAAGAAATCAAACACTTTGAAACTGGATAGGCTTTGAATAGTTTGATTATGAAAGGGTACATCCTTGTCATATCCAAGACCGGTTTTGTTTATGTTATTGACAATCTCTTCCCAAGGTATGTTAATTGGCATCAGAAGTGAAAATTGAACTTCTACATCTGTATCTTTATGCAAATATATTCTAGAATGGGCATTGAATCAACTTCAACTTCATATTCTTGTTGTTGAAGGGATTTTGTCTTAATATTTAACAACAGATTGTTCTAAACATAACAAAAAATTATAATTACAACTCTTTTGTTGAATTTCATCTTGCTGGAACTGTGATTCAAGTTGCTGAAAACCAGTATTTTATTGTGCATTTTATAGATAAATTTGAATATTTTCAAGAGTTATTTTTCTAAGTTTGATTGTGTCATCAGAAGGAAAATGTATCATAGTATTCATTAACTCTAATACTGTATTAATTTCAGTCATTTTCATTGAAAAAATATGAATCTTACAAGTGTTGCTCCCAAGAATGAATAAATCCTCTCAACTGTGAACCAATGCCTCTAGAAACACCTTCAATGTGCCCTCCACCATCGAATAGAGTTGATAAACCTGTAATTGAGTCAAAGGTTAATATTGAGCATCGATATGCAGTGGTCACATTATGCATGTTTGTGTAGGAAAATGTAATATTGTGGATGATCCTGCTTCTCTCTACACTGGTCTTAGATAATCACTTCCTCTTTGTCAGATCACCAAAATTTTAAATTGGAAATCAAAGTGAACTCAAACTTTGGACATTAAGAATTCATGTTTTATATCAATATAAACAATCTATAAAGAATATGAGGTATTGTGTCTTTACTCCAATAAATATTTGTACGTGTGGTTTCTTTCTATCTACAACTTCAACATGGTTCATGATAAACTCACATATCATCATAACATTTGTGCCACTAGCGATGGTTATGAAAATCTTCCCCTCATTAATACTATTGATTTTCTATTTACTAGAAAGAAAACTATCAAAATGGAAGAGGCTTATCCTTTATAGCTTGCATAACACTCAAGCTATGATTTTGACCTCGCTGCAGCCTTGGACTGGATTCAAAATTTCAATCTTGAGACCATAACAACTCTTTCAAATCCAATTCTGACTGGGGTTGCAATCCACAAGGATCTCCATGTGTCACCCCCATTCTTGAAGTCACTCAGCATTATGCTATTGACATTTATGACACAAATCACTTATGCCAATCATATGCAATTATCCATAAAAAGCATAAGTAGAGGTAACATAGATATATGCATCTATACGAGCAACCTCTCACTTTGGCAAGCTACTATGGAAATAAAAACTTACAAGTAACTGATGATGAAACAACAACTACTGAATCAACAATAAATAATCGATCTGAACATGAGCACGAAAGCAATTTTTCATCTTGCCAATAATACACGGTGAAAGTCCTTTAATATTAAGTGTTGTTGGTCATAAAGAGGGGGGGAGTTGTTATTGTGAAGCATATTTACAATGTATCAGAAGCACAGGTTAAGCAACATAGAGAGTGTCATGACACCTAGTAAATATTTGATGGTCTCACTCTAGAGGTGCTCTAGGGGTACCCGATCAATAAAGAACCCTTACACAAATGAATAATATGAAGCCTCAGCCCATGTCACAAAAGGAATTCATAACTCATGTGGCATGTAACTCGACACACAACATGTTCATGAATTTGTTAAAGACCAAAGCAGGAAGCACCATCATTACATAACAATGAGGTATAACAACTAGGTATAGTCTGTAACATGTCCATGAGTGCATTATTTTATATAATATTGAACAAGAATAGCATGGTCCATCAAGACTATGCCTTTGGGATGTCCAATACATGTCAATCGTCAGTGAGCTTTGACAGTCCCTCACTTTGTTTGCGATCGTACTTATATTTGGGTGAGTTTCTCTCACTGTCACTTTTGTGCACTTTCAATATCGCAAATTTATTTTCATGTTTACAAATTTCTCTTTCACATGATTTCAATTTAATTAGTGTAATTTTAATTTTATCTTCACCTTCTGTTTGTTTTTTCCACCATCGTTTGCATATCACAAGTGTTGTTTGCACTCTTATTTTCATATCGCAAATGTCATCTTTTGGCCTAGGAATTGCTGCTTATCATGTAAAGTGGAGTTTTGGTTTGTTTCAAGGGGAAATATTGTGATAATGACATTTTCTTACCATGTAAACACCTATCGCACTCATTCCCAAATTTTTAAGCATTGTTGCATAGGTGTCATCACAATTGTTGCAATGTGTATCTTCAATGTCGCACTTGTCGTAAAGTCATCGCAAAGTTTTCGCATTAAGGGAAATATGCCTTTAACCTATTTTAGATGATACATATTGTTATGTCAACAAGTTTTCTAAGTATGCGACCACAGTCAATTCATATCACTGCTCACATCAGTCTCATTGATCCCACACTTAGCCATTTTTCAGACACTTCCCTGCAACCTAACCTCATCTCACCTTCCTCAAGCTGTGAATATAAAGTTGCAACCATGTCCCTTGACACTGTGCAATGCTTAGTTCCTACCTCCTAGGACTGTGTACTGTGTAGTTCCAGTGCTCAACCCGGTCCTTGGCCCCTAGAATTATGCAATTCAACAATCCAGCCTGGCCTCAACTTCACATTGTAGTCTTTGAGCTCAAGCTCAATGCTTTAGCTCTTGAGATTTTTAATTTCATAATCATCAGGTCTTATCTACCTTCCAAAACTCTGAAATTGGGTGAAATAGTGGAAAAGCGCTTAGCCTAGCTCATTGACTCCAAAAGTTATGTAATTTCTCACTCCTACCTAGTCAGTACTACACATTGTGTTGTATCAAGGCTCAAGGCTCATCCCTGAGATCTTTAAATGTGTAATAATGTACTGACCTCAACTCCTTTATCCTCTAGAACTATCCAATGGGAAAAATTAGTGTTCAAACTCTCATCCTGACTCCCTGAGATCCCCAACTGTGCAATATTTTTGCTTAGTCCAAGAATGAACTACACATTGTGTAGTATCAAGGCTGAATCCTAATCCTTGACTGCCTGAGTTGTGAAATTGCATAATCACTGAACCTCTTTCCCATCCTCTCACATAGTTTCAATTTGGTCAGTGTATCAATATGCACCATATTAGACTAGGGGCTTATCAAAATGATACAATCTTGTCATGAGTGTATTGTAGATGCACGAACACTACCATGACATGAAAAGATTATGAAGAAGGAGATTGAGAAGGAGGACATGCTAGAGGACACCTAAGGATCTGAAGAGATAAGATGATCATCAGTCAAGATGACAAATGAATACTAGACTATAACAGAAGATGGAAGATCAAGACCACATTGAAGACTCCTTATCTTCAATCATAAGAATGAGATAGAAGAAGAACATGCACCATATTTTCAAGAAGAAACAAAGAAATAAGCATAAAAATGTTACTTGACATTTCCATGTCATCTTGTAGTCCATGTCATCAGTGTTGTATCATGTCGTGTCATGATTCATCATGTGCCACATCATTTGTGGATTATGTAATTCTATATTAGAAAATGTAATGTGAAGTGGAAATCCAAGAGTCATCTATGTAATGTGAAGAGTCATGTAGGAAGTAAAAAATTCATGAGAAGTCAAACAGTCAAGAGAGTAGTCCAAGAGTCATAAGGGAGGTGAAGGATCACCACATTTGCTATATATACAGCCTCATTGTACATGAAAATGACTTTCATCTTGTCTCCTCCTGCAAGGCATTATAGAGACAAGCTAGTTATTTTGAGGAGCAAAGAGTGGCTCGAACACTCCACTATTGGAGCTAGTGGTGTTTATTTTATACACGTTTATTGGAACTTTTACTTAATATTAGAAGCCTCATTTCTAGCAAGTTCTTCATGCATGGATTAATAATATTTGTAAAACTATTTTGTGAATGTTAGTAAGTCATCTTTGCTTTAATCTTTGCTAAATTAGTTGAACTATTTTAGTCATTTTTTTACTTATCATATTGGGAATATGTTTTAATAGTTTCCATCACCGTCGCATCCTTATGGACTATTCCATTGGATATTAGATATATATTTCTTGTTGTATTGGTTATAATTACCTTCGCATCCTTGTGGACTATTCCACTAGATATTGAACAAATATTTCTTTCCTGTGTGTCTCTACTAGGGTCATACTATTACCTATCTCCTAGAGGATAAATTCTCTCTTCCCTCCACGGTAAAAGAAATGGAAAAACGTATAAGTGAGCACTCGCCAAGCACAACACCTTGCTTTTCGAAGGCGCATGTGCACCCCTCTCTCTTCCTCACAGTAAGAGCCAAGGCAGATCTATAATAATATATGGAAATCGGGTCGATACTAGATCAGGCTCCTATTCCAAAGTGTGTGAGGTCTAATTTTGACTTCACATCGGGGAGACCCCTTTGGTTGACGAATTTCTAACACCATCAACAAAATAGTGTTAGAAGGAGGGCCAGGTGAACTTTCTAACCTATCCCTTGGTGAACTTTCAATGCCTGGTGAGTCTCTCCATGACTTGTATCAACTCAAGTTTGATGGTGAGGATGATACCTCCTTTACCAATCATGCATCTCTTTTCCTTAAGTTCTATGAATATTATGAAATTGATTGTGAATATGAGGTTTGTATTGTTTTTTGCCTCACCCTTGAAGTTGAAGTTAGCCAATGGTGTCACACTCTACCACTTAGTTTCATTCATTCTCTTAGCCATATTCTCGAGGAGCTTCATTTAGCATTTGATAGGTATCATTACCAAAATGTTTGTAAAACAATCGATTAACTTAGAATGGAGCTTGATGAATCAGTTAAGGATTTATCTAATCAATTCCTTCAACCTTTTTATGATTTTCCTGAAGAAGATATGGATTGGAATTTCTTGAAACAATAGTTTGAGAATTTGGTTCATATATATTTGCATGGTGAATGGAGACCAACTAATGTTCCTTCATTGCCAACTCTAATAAACCAAGATAAACCCCTAATTTTAGAGGAGGAACTTTTTATTCCTTTTGTTCCTTGTCCTCCTTTTTTAGTTACAATGCAGGTGCCTCATTGTGATGATCATAAAGTTGGGAAATCGACACATAAAATTCCTTATCCATCTTCTCATCCTCCTTCCTCTTTTCATGATTAAAATATAATAGAGTAAATCTAAAAATGGCTCATGAAAGCTACGTAAAAACCAATTTTTCTATTCCTCAAGATGTTGTTAACACTCATAAGTCTAGCCTTGAATCTAATTCAGGTTTTTGTCATCCTTATCATTTACATGTCATGACTCTTTTTATAGTGATCCACTTGATCAATCTTTTGCATCAACTAGTGTTTCCTCTCTCTTAATTTTGATTTTTTTTGTCCAAATTACGATCGAGCTCAAGATAGTCACATTACACAAGTAAAGGAGCAGGAAGGTGGAGATTATTTCAATCTTTCTTTTCTTTTCCAAAATCCTTTGTGTGAAGATGGTATCTCCTCATCCATAACTAATATTGAATTTGTTAATCTCAGTAATGAATCAAATGAAATCAATTTGTTTAGATATGTAGTATTGGGAAACAATCATTCTGATGATGATGATTTTGTCAATGTATGTGATGATGAATTACCAAGTGCAAAATTTGATTTTGGTTTCTCATGAAAATTTTAATTTGAAAGATTTAGATTTGGAATGTTTTTTGAGTGAAGAAAATGCTCCTATAAAACTTCCTCTTTGTCCCACTATCCCTTGTGATCTCCTATTTTCAATGCACCTAGATGTGATGAAGATACTCTATTCTTTTAAATTTCTTCATCGCATGACCTCACTTCTCAATTGACATAAGGTAGTGAGGTTTTCCATGATGAAAGAGAAAATAATTAGATCATTGAGTATCCTTTCTATCTTGTATCATCTCTTTTTTTCCATGGAAATAACTCTTCTAATCAACTTTCTCATGAAATTTATCCATATCTAGATTTGCGATCAAAGAATCTTTCGTCTCGAGTAATTCGGTTGTCGAAGTTGTAAAATCTAATTAAATAAGTGACAAATATGGCTGGCATCTAGTTAATAGTTGTCACATTAGAATCAGTGAAAGAAGCTACCCTCACACCATGCATGATTAAATTTGTTCAATCTTCGGAATGTGATTTTATAATCCTTGAAAGTTATGGGACTTTCCAGAGAGTCAAGGCACTTCAACATCCGTTGATGGTTATGTCAGGATCTCGAAACTTTGGTAATACCCCCAAACTAAGTCAGGTCTAGTTTTATTGACAAAAATATCTTTTCGACATGGATTCACTCGATGTAAATTCTTTCTTGAAATACATTTGGCATTGCAGATATGATCTTTCGAACTTTCAAGATTCGATTTTTAATCAGATTCGAGATGATTCATCTTCATACAAATATCATATATCAAACTTGGCTTTGGAATGTGCATCTTTTATAGAGCGATGGAATTCTGGATTTGATTATTCTAAATATTATCTTTGGCCAAAGGAATCATACCCGTCACACCTTTTGAAAACAATTAGCGCCTGGTCCCTCTTGTGAATATTTTGATGCTAATAATTTTTTCATCACACCTCAAATCCTCTTGAGCATCACTAAATGCATGGATTATTTGACCAATAAAATTCTTCTTCACTTACTTTACCGTAAATGTTTTCATGTATTTACTTTACTAGCACTCCTTTTTACTTCTTTTGATGATTACGATGTTGGTGTAGTGTATAACCAACTATAATAAAATGGTTTGTTACACTCATCATGCGAGGAAGATGATCTTATAATGCTAGTCATTCACAAAACTGTTCAGGTTGATTTACCTTTGGTAATTACAAACTGTGAATCTCATGCTTTAATCAACCCATCTATTCATGATTATGTCTTTGATGACTATTGTTGAAATTAGTATCTTCTCATCATTACATCCAATGATAGTTGTTTTACACCCTTTGATATTTATGGTTTAACATCTCACTACCTGAGTACTTGTCAAGTAGTTGAGGCACTTGCACACTCATTGATGGTTATGTCAAATCCTCAATAACTTGACATGTATAGTGAATATGATCAAATATATTTTCCCTCACAAAATTATCATCATAATCTCATCCCTCTATTTGAAAATTCATATTTCCAAATATTTCATGGTTTTCAAGAGGATTGTCATGAATTTTACAATCTGATCATTGAATGGATGGACAAAGCTCACTTGGTAGGCTCCGTCGCAAATAAAAAGCTTCGATCTTTCCGTGTGCTTGCTATGGAGTTCAGTGTAGTTGAAGACACATTTACAAGAATATTCTGAGGTATGTTGGATGATGGTTTTCATAAAAAAAGTAAGAATGTGAATTGGTTAGAAGTAGTGGTTATGGCCTATCTTTTTGCTAACAGGAAAGGCCTTCAAATTTTTGTGCAAGTTATTCAAGTGCTTATCCATTCTGTTGCACATTGCTTTATATCAGTTTTAATTTCATATATCTTTGTGAATGGAGGTCGGAAGTAATTATGGTTCATTGGAATTTTCATTATACATGACCCTAAACTTCTAGCTAGTTAGGTTAGGAGTAGGTCTAATTGCATTTTAGTTTACCTACACATTCATCCTGCATTTGTTTCATGTGGTGTGTCTTGTGTTTTCTAGTTTTGGTTCCACATCATGTTTTGGTTTATCCAATTTTTATCTTGTCTTTTGGTTTTGTTTCCTTTGTTGTGTCTTACCTTTCCTTTCATTTTGTTAAACCTTATATGAAGATTCTCTATTGGTTCAAAAGGGGATGTGGAAAAATAAAAAAGGACTTTGTGACACTACAAAATTTGTATAAACCTCTATCCTTCTTGCTTGTTTTGGTTACATATTTTGGTCGATGATGTTTTGACAGAAAATACGATCCTTGCATTAAGAAATCCTTGTGATCTCCATGTCTATTATGAAAACCTCATCCCTCTGCTCGAGTTTTTATGTTTCAGTGTTTCTAAGTTGATCCATTCAAGTAGAGAAGGACAAGGGAAAAATCTAAATGAGAAAACCAATATTAGAGGTCTCTGAAGGGAAAACCTGTACTGCTCTCAATAAGTCGTGATCCCTCTTGCACCCATGAAATAAATAAGCTTCGATGCACAATCCTATATAAAATAAATAAATAAAGGTGAAAGAAGAGAAAGGCTTCCTACATAAAGGGGTGAACCAAGAAACTCTATCGGGGTACTATTCAGGTCTACTAGCAGTAACGCAATGTTTGTGTCCATGAAGTGACTCCACCCTTGTACTGTTTAGGTCTGCTAGTAGCAGAGAAACACGATAGATGAAAAAAATATATTTTGAACATCTAAAGTACGTGAAATTCGTTGCCCTATCCTAATTGGAAACATTGTATCATCGTTGATCTTATGTTGTGTTTAACCGAGTAAAGGACTGAAGCGACTATGTTTATGCATGCGGTAACTGGGGAAGCCATGGTATTCTTAACGATGAATCAATACCTCCTAAAAAAATAGACCCTACATGAAAGAGTTGACGAGCGCAGAGAAGTTGGAGTTCTACTAGTGTGTCACCAAGTGTTGTTGCTGTGATAAACACCCTCCAAAACTTTTCCTACACTTAAATTTTGGAGCCTACTATGGATCTTGTGATTGGTCATTTCATAGTCACTTCTTGGTTAGCTGATTCTTTTGATTTCCCTTCCTGGATTAGAAGTATAGAAGTCACTAGCTCACACATGCTCAATCTGCAACATGTCCATGAGCGCATTCTCTTACACAATCTTGAATGAGCATAACACAATCCATGAAGAATGTTCCTATACAATTTCCAATCCATGTCGATAGTTAGTGCGCACTGACATTCCCTCACTTCCTTTGTGATCGTACATTTATTTTGGTGAGTTTCTCCAACTGTCGCTTTTGCACACTTTCACTGTTGCAAGTGTTGTTTTCATGTTTACAACTGTCACTTTCACTGCATTTCCCTTTAATTAGTGTCATTTTCATGTTATATTTTCCCTAGCATGTGTTATTTGCACCGTCGTTTGTATATCACAAGTATCGTTTGCACTCTTATCTTCATATCACAAGTGTCGTCTTTTGGCATAGGAATTGTTGCTTATCATGTAAAGCGGAGTTTTGTTTTGTTTCAAGTGGAAATATTTGTGATAATGATTTTTTCTTACTATGTAAACACCTTTCGCACTCATTCCCAAAGTTTTAACCATTGTCCCATAAGTGTCATCACGGTTGTCGCAAAGCGTATCTTTAGTGTCACACTTGTTGTAAATTTGTCACAAAGTTGTTGCATTGAGGGAAATAAGTTGTTAATGTGTTTTTTATGATATATTTTTTTATGTCTACAAGTGTTCTAAGTATGTGATCACAGTCACGTCATATCACTGTTCACATCAGTCTCATTGATCCCATGCTTAACCATTTTTTAGAAAGTTCCCTGCAACCTAACCTCATTCTGCCTTCCTCAACTGTACATCGTGTAGTTCCAAACCTCAATCTACAACCCTTTCCCTTGACACTACACAATGCACATTTCCTACCTCCTAGGACTGTGCACTGCACAGTTCTAGTGCTCAAGCCTAGACCTTAGCTCCAATAATTATGCAATCCAGCCCTCCATCCTTGCTTCAACTGTGTGTTGTGCAGTCTCTGAGCTCAAGATCGGACCTTGAGCTCCCGAGCTGCATAATTGGGCAATCATTAGGTCTTATTCTTTGCCTCACAAAACTGTGCAATTGTTTGAAATAGTGGAAAACCCCTCAGCTTGGCTCACTAACTCACAATTGCGTAATATCTCTCTCTTGCCCAGTCAGTACTGTGCATTGTGTAGTCTCAAGGATCAAGCCTCAATTATGAGCTCTTGAATTGGGTAATTGCACAATCACCTACGCTCCTTTGTCCTCCAAAACTATGTGATGGGAAAAATTAGTGCTCAAGCCCTCAACCTAACTCCCTGAGCTCCCCAACTACGCAATATTTTTTCTAAATCTAAGCATGAACTACGCATTTTTCATTATCAAGCCTCAAGCCTTACCCTTCACTACTTAAGTTGTGTAATTGTGCAATCATTGAGCCTGTTTCGCAACCTATCACAATGTTTCGGCTCAGTCAGTGGATCAATATGCACCATCTTCGACTATGGGTTTATCAGGCTGATGTTGTATTTTCATGACTGTATTTTAGATGAAGGAACTCTATTATGCTATGGAAAGATGATGAAGAAGGAGATGGAGAAGGAGGAAATGCTAGAATACACCTCAGGAGCTAAGGAGATAAGATGATCATTAGGAAGGAAGATGAAGCAACACTAGACTATAAAGTAAGATGGAATATCAAGACCACATTGAAGAATCCTTATCTTTAAGTCAAAGGAGGAGATAGAAGAAGGACATGCAACATATTTTCAAAAAGACACAAAGAAAGCAATAGCAAAATGTTACTTGACATTGCCATGTTATCATGCATTCCATGTCATTAGTGTCATGTCATGTTGTGTCAAGAGTCACCATGTGCCACATCATTTGTGGATCATGTAATTCTGTATTGAAAAATGTAATGTGAAGTGGAAGTCCAAGAGTCATCTATGTAATGTGAAGAGTCATGTAGGAAGTTGAAAAGTTGTGAGAAGTCAAACAATAATGAGGGTAGTCCAAGAGTCATAAGGGAGGTGAAGGATCACCCCATTTTTTATATATACACCATCATTTTACATGTAAAGGAATTTTCACCTTGGTTCCTCTTGCAAGGCATTGGAGAGACAAGCTACCTCATTTGAGAAGCAAGGAGTGGCTCCAATACTCCACTATTCGAGCTAGTGGTGTTTATTATATACATGTGTCTTCGAAAGTTTACTTAATATCATAAGCCTCATCACCAATGCATTCTTAATGTATGGATTATGAATATTTGTATGACTCTTTTTTGAATTTTTGTAATTCATGTTTTCTTTCATCTGTGCTAAATTAGTTGATCTATTTCGATATTTTGGTACTTATAATATTGGGAATGTGTTGTATTGTTTTCCATCATTGTTGCATCCTTATGGAATATTCCATTGGATGTTAGACAAATGTTTCTTGTTGTATTGGTTGTAATAACTATCACATCCTTGTGGACTATTTCGTTGGATGTTGAATAGATCTTTCTTGCCTATGTGTGTCTCTACTAGGGTGGTACTATTACCTTTCTCTTACCCAGTTGAGCTTCAATCAAAAGTTTATTAAAGGGATTAATAATTTAAATGAGATTTTGCAAGCACAGAGAGTCTCCAAAGATCGACGTGGTCTATGATTTGAGGCAAAATCTAGCACAATAGCATAATTAAAAGCAAAAAATTCAATCAATTTTGTACTTGTAACAAAAATAAGGGACTACAAAACAACAAAAAGAAAACGCACAATCCAATAACCAGTTAAAAAATTATCAGTAGTAATAATATAAGAAGAGAAGCTTCCCTTATCAAAACACAAATAGTGTTAGAAAAGAAAATTTAAATTCATAACAATCAGCAATATAAGATATTTTTCTAGATAGGTTGATATTCTTCCAGGTTATTGTTTTACTTATAGCAATTATGCCCATACGCAACAAATTGCAGAGTGAGTTTATCCTATGGGAAGCTCAAAGTAAGAAGAAGAAATCAACATATTAGAGAGAGGAATAGTAGAAACAGATAAAGAAATTTTTTCTCTCCCTTGAACAATATGATTGAATTTTTTAAATGTCAATTTTTTGAGCATAGAGGAGTTGATTGTAAACTTAAGGATAAATGGTCTAAACTAGATATGGAGCAAATTAGATAAGAGCCCAAGGTATATAAAGAGAAGGAGAACATAGAGAAATGTGATAATGTTTTGGATTCTCAGAATGAAGGAGATGACTATTTTGTGGATAATTTTTATTCCATGAACATGTTAGGAGATAGAAACAAGTTCTTGACATGGAAACCAATTGAAAAAGAAAATGTAACCTTCGGTAACAGTGCACTTGGTAAGATTGATGGTATAGAAGTTGTAATTCTATCAAATGGAAGAGGTAAAGATGATAATGTTTTATATGTTGATGGGTTGAAGAAAAATATGATTAGTGTGTCTCAAATGTGTGATCAATGCTATGATGTAATTTTTAAGGCTAAAAATTGTCAAATCAAGTCTACATGCATAGGTGAAATAGTGGTTAAAGTTGTGAGAACATAAATTCATGTTTATATTCTAAAAGAGAAAACAAAGAGGTGTTTTTTTAGCAAATATTGATGAGAGTTAGTTGTGGCATAGGAGTCTTGGACATCTAAATTTTGATAAAATAGTCAAATTGAGCAAGGAGAGTGCTTCAAAGGATTTACCTAGGTCATCAAAACCAAAGAATATGATTTCCAAGTCTTGTCAATGAGGTAGGAAAATGCAGGTGGCATTTAAGTCTAAGGAGAGCTCATCATCAAAGCCATTGTACCTAGTACATATGGACTTGTGTGCACCATGAAGAAGACAATCACCCATACGTAAATTATATTTCATGCTTATAATTGATTATTTCACCAAGATCATGTGGGTTTCTTTTCTTAGAGAGAAATCTCGAGCTTTTGAAAATTTCAAAGATTTCAAAGTAATGGCTGAAAATGAAACTAATTGTAAAAATTGACAATGGAGGTGAGTTTATTGTAAAGGATTTTCATGAATTTTATAATAAGTATGGAATCAAGAGGAAGTTCACTATAGTATAAAATCCACAGTAGAATGACATATCAGAGAGAGCAAATAGATATATACAACAATTAGACGAAGCTATGATGGATGAAAGGAATGTTCAACAAATATTTTGGGAAAACTCCATTCATACAATAGTGGTGATACTCAACAATGCTCATTTTAGACCAAACAATGATAAATATCCCTGTATGGTGAACCTACAATAATCAATAATTTTATAATTTTTGGTGGCAAGTTTTACATCAATGGGAATCATGACAAGCTTGGTAAGTTTGATTCCAGGGTTGATGAAGGTATCTTTCTTGGATATTATCATAAAAGAAAAGGCTATATATGCTATAATAATAATAACAAGATGATTGTTGATTGTATATATGTCAAAGTGGATGAATATGTTGAACCTAAAGTCAAACAACCAGTAAATACTAGCTCTAACGAACTAGTCAATAATGATAAGGAGGACCATGAGCCAATTTCAGAAGAAGACAATGAAGAGACCTCCAGTCCTCAAGCAAAATATCCTTCATGGTATGTGCAAAAATGCCACCCAACTAACCAGATTGTTGGTGATTTAAAACTAAGTGTTAAAATGAGAAGAAAGCTTCTCAATCCCTATGTGCAAGCACATGTAGCCCTATTATCCATGGAGGAATCAAAGGAAGTTGTGCAACCTAATTGAGATGAAAATTGGTTAAAATCTATGCATGAAGAATTGGACCAAATTGTTAAAAATTAAGCATGGGAATTTTTTCTTAGACCAGCAAACAAGAATTTCATTGCCACTAAGTGGGTCTTCAAGAATAAGTTGAATGACTATAGTGAAATGGTAAAAAATAAGGCTAGATTGGTATTTAATGTTTATGCTCAAGTTGAAGGTTAGTATTTTGATGAAACTTTGGCTCCTGTTACTACATTAGAAGCCATTAGAATTTGTTTGAAATTTTCTTATTTCAAAAATTTTAAAATATATCAAATGGATTTCAAATCTAACTTCGAAAATGGAGAGTTGCAGGAACAAGTTTACATATAAAAACCAAATGGTTTTCAACTGATAGATAAGATTGATTATGTTTGCAAGCTTAAGAAGACCTTGTATGGTCTCAAACAATCCCCTTGAGCTTGGTATTTGAAGTTGGACAACTACCTGCTCATGTGTGGATTCAAAAGAGGGGAAACTGATAGAAATTTATATGTTAAGTCTAATGATCCAAATATGATAGTGGGCGTTATTTAAATTGATGATATTACTTTTTCTAGTGATTCAGATTCATTAACATGCCAATTTGCAGCTAATTTGAATGCCGAATTTGAGATGTCTATGCTTGGAGAACTTTTTTATTTCCTTGGATTGCAAATTTTAGAGACCTCCAAAGGCGATTTTATCTCACAAGGAAAATATCTCAAGGAATTATTGAAGAAGTTTGGCATGGAGGAATTCTCTTTAATGAGCACACCAATGGTTATAGGTTGCAATGTTAGCACGACTAATGAATCACCAAAAGTAGATGAGACTTTATATAGACCTATCAATTTAAAAACCTATTATATTTGACAACTTCAAGACCAAACTTATGCAGACAATTGGTATTGTTAGAACATTTCCAATAGACCCCAGACATAACCATCTTCTAGCAACCAAGAGGACTCTCAGATATCTCAGATCCACAATGTACTATGGAATGTGGTACCAAAGAGGTAAATAATTTTCACTAATTGTTATGCTGATGTTGATTGGGAATGTGATGTAGATGATGAAAAGATCACTAGTGGAGGTGATTTCTTTCTTGGAGATTGTCTAGTTTCATCGTTGAGTAAGAAACAAGCTTCCATCTTTTTATATATAGCTGAAGCATAATATATCGTAGTAGCTTCTTGTAGCACTCAACTATTATGCATGAAGAATACTTTGCAAGATGTACAAGTGGTTTATGATCAACCTTTTCCTATTACTTGTGATAATACAAGTAACATCATCATGTCAAAGAATCATGTTTTTCACTCTAAGACAAATAATATTCCAATCAAGTACCATTTCTTGAGAGAGCAAGTTGACAATAAGATTGTAAATATGGATTATGTTCCTAAAATATAATAAGCTACTAATATTTTCACCAAACCACTCCCGCGAGATTAGTTTAAGTATTTGAGGAAAATATTTGGAGTTGTTCCTCTTACCTCCCTCCACTAGCTCTTCCTTCAAGAGGAATAAAGTTAGTTGGTATACCTTCAACATATCAAAATTAAGCTGCTAGGTCTACATGCTCCATATGATAGGAGAAGATTGTTGACATGGGGAGTAAAGTTGTAGGTGGAGTCCATTATTCTATTTTCCATTGATGTCAAAGGGGGAGAAGTATTGGTGATCAAATAAAAGACAATAGTATTGGTGGTGACATGAGCATGCTTCACAGTAGCAGCAAAAAACAAGAGAAGCGCATTTCAGGGGGAGCAACATCCAAAGGAGAAGAAATTGATAAGAGCACAGGTACATTTTGGTTTGTAGCCCACTTTGTCTTCATGATGATGTTTTGTTTGATTAAGGTGTTTCCATCAATGAAAAAGGGGGTGAATTTTAGAAATATGTTGTCATTGATGAAAAATGATGGAAAAGGATGGCACATTTGATCAAGCAGAAGAAGAAGTGTTGTCTCTTAGAGGAAACCCGACTGCAGGAAAACCTCAAAAGTAACCTTGAACCTATTTTAGGTTCAAAACTGGCCCTTCAACCTAGAGAGGGATCTCTCCCTAAAACTCAACTACTCTTGGTCACTGTAGTAGTAGGTTTCAAAATTGAGTTATGTGATCATATTTAGTTTGTAGGATGAAAATTTGGTTGGGTTGTATATAAAACAAACCATTGGTCATGGAGTTCAATTTTATCGAATGATGTTATAAATCTAATGAGCAAGACACAAAAATCATGGTAGCAATAACTCCTTTGACAATTTGAGAAATTTAGAAGAAAAAGACTGAAAGGAAAACAAAAATATAGCTAATAGGAACTGTTGTAGCATCCATTGTAATTTTAGTTTTATTTTCAGTTTTATCGCAAAATGAAAAAAAATCAAATTTTATGTTATAGCAGAAATAAAAGCAAATGTGGAAATTTGAAAGAAATGACTTATTTTATATTATTAATGGCTTTTTGAACATGAGAAACCTATGAAAAGATCTGAGCCATCCACTTGGAAGGCAATAGATTTGACGGTAATCCTGTGGTTAACAAAGGCAAGGTTTATTCCAAAATCGGATGTGAGACGTTGTAAAATTGAGTTAAAACCTCAATTGATCAGGGTCGTCTGCTTGAAGAATGCAAATCTGACGGTAATATCACGGTTAACAAGGGTGATGTTTAATTCGGAAAATGAACGCGATGGTTTATACAATGTGGTTTAATGCACTGAAGTCTGGATCAATCTCAGTCATTAATGAAGAAGGGATGAGATCTGATGGATATTGCGTCAAAAAGTGCTTAGATTTTGTTATAAATTCTAAACCCAAGAAGTTATTTAACTACAGTTTTGCTTCCTATCGGGTCTGTGGGGACGGCAAAGGTTTGTGGAAAAGGCGAACGCGATAATATTATGAACTGAAATCTAAATTCTTTTTAGTTTCGTGGTAAGCCATATTCCACGTAAATCAACCAATTCCATTATTTTAGCTGAATATCTAAAATTAGAGGCAGATGATCAAAACTCCAAAGGAACGGTGATTGGTCGGGTTTCTTTGTGTTTCTGCCAATCAAAGCACTTCTGATATATGTGGGCCATAATGGTTTCTTTGTGTTTTTGCCAATTATAAGATTTCTGATACATACGTGGGCCCATAATCCACATCCACGCACGAAATCTTGTAAAGATGTAGTTTTGTTGTGTTAAAACAGTCTAGCTATTATCAGAACATCTACAGAAAAATTTCATCAGCAGTCAAGCCACAGATCTGAAGAGCGAGCAACCATCATCAGTTATATTCTAATTTATGTTACTTCTTATTATTTTGTTTTCTTGAGAATGAGGTGTCTTTTACCCTCCAATGTAATATTTTGTAATGACTTTTACTTTAGACAGTTAGGAGATAGTTAAGTAGTTTGACAGTTTGGTGATTATCAACTATCACATGATGTATAAAAAGAGGAAAAATTATAGAGAGAGGGCTCGAATTTTGAAGAATATAGAGACTAGGCTACTGTATTTTTGATAAATTGTTGATTAATGAAAGAATCAGAAGTTTTCCACACATTATTGGGTAAGGTTTTGTAACTTCTCTGTTATTTGTCATCATATGTATTCTTTTCTTTAAGTATAGTAATGAAGCTACAGGTCTTTGTTTACTTATTTGAATGAAGTTAAAATTCCTTAAAAGAGTGATTCTATACTTAAAACCCCTACTTCTACATTTCTTCTAAGTTACAGATAATAGTTTCTATGAAAACAACATATTGTCTCTAACTTCTCAAAAGTGTTACAGATAATAGTTTCCGTGAAAAACAACATATTGTCTCTAACCCTTCAAAGCATTCTTCATTCAACATTTGTATCCAACATCATATGGAATTATGAGAATTTCATATCACCTAAGTATTAAGGGTTAAGAACCAAGTCTTTTAGGTCCTTCACTTGAAGATACATCATACAAAAAAGTGACAATAATAATAAACATTAATGTCTTAAGCACAATTTCTACACGACCAAGAAATTGGTTTCTTAAGGGACAACATTAATTGGCACCGTTGTCGGGGAGAGAAGTCAAGTACACTTTTCCCTGGGTTTTTAATATTTTCCTTTGGTTGTTCAGTGAGGAGGAAATATTTGGTTGTATTGAACAAGAAAACATTAACTCTGGCTTCAAAGAGGCCTCATATGAGGTTAGATACCTCACAGTAAAAGGTTCAAGACCTTGAGAGGCTAGTTTCCAAGAGGGTTGGAAGGCCTAAAACTCCAGTTACACCAAGTCCTACGTTGTCTTCACCTGGCAACAGTTCAACACATATTTCATCCAAACATTCATCTTTTATTGCTCAGGAGTCACCTTTTACATCCACTTCATTTCAAGAACCCAATTTTCAAGAACACTCTTTAGAATCTGTTTCTTTTTTAGTAGTTATTCAAATTGAACCTATAACTACATTGCCACCTTCTCATACTCCATTTACTCCTCAATCAGGTTCTACATCTGTTGGTACTCAAGGTTCAGTAAGTTTAGGAGAAAACATGGCAACACCTACATTCTTGTTGAATAGGTATGCACCTATTTAGTTGCCACAACAGTTGAATCAAATGCCTTAAGAATACTTTAAGATTCTTCCTCATTTCTTAGGGGAGGATGAACAAACAATAGAGAAGCATATAGCAGTATTTTTTAATTTTGCAGAAATTCTCAGTTGAACATTTAGATATTTTTTTAAGACTTTTTGTACAATCCTTGGATGGAGAAGCAAGAAAGTAGTTTAAAGGGCTTCCTAATAAATCTATTCCTACATGGGAAGAGATGGAGCTCCTATTCACACAGAGATGGGGAGATATTGAGACCATGGGTATTCACTCACAGAGTTTAATGCTATTAGGAAGAAATCTGATGAAAGTGTTGTTGAGTTCATTAGAAGGTTTAATAAACTTTATAATAATATTCTAGTGGAGACCAATCCCCCTTCTACTAGTGCAAAAATAACTTTTGTAGGGGCATTTGAATAAGATTTTGGATTCACATTGAGGGAGAGAAGATCCACAACCCTTGATCAGATCCAAACTGATGTTTTAGAAATAAAAGCAAATCTTATCGTTGCAGATAAATCACTAGAGGCACAACCTACTCAAGACAAGGGAAAGGCTAAAGTAGAATCCTTTCAAGATCAAACATTAGAGGATATGAATAATGCAATTAAAAATTTATCTAATAAATTGATTAAATTGGAATTGGAGAGTAAGAATTCTTAGAAGCAAGCACAACAGAATAAAAAATTTAATCGTCGGTATAGAAGACAACCTCTGCAAATTTTTCAGAAGGAGAGAAGAAACAAGATCAGGTTTAAGCACCACTTTACATAGCGACAGATCTTGATGGAGTACTAGAGCATTCCAAGGATCATAATGATCATATTTTCACATTTTATGCAGGGGATGAAGATGAACTAGGTGTTCAGGGAGAAGAATATACTGAAATAGATGCCATTTATGATGAGAATGAAATCGATTAATATTGGAAGCAGTTTATTGATTTTATGTAGGCAGAATTACATAAGAAGTATGACTTGAGATCAAGAAAAAGATCTAGAAATCAATAAAATGAAGGTGAGTAGCAAGTTCCAGCCCCCCTACAAAAGGTGACTCCACAAGAACCATAGCTTACAAAAAAATTGAATAAAGGAAAGAAACAACAGAATACAAATAGTGTTATATATCTAGGGGGGATAATATGGGGTACAAAGGGAGGTACCCAAGGGAATAATGTAATAATGGGATGGGCCATAGTAATAAATAAGGTGGTTAACTCATATCATGTAAGGGACCACAAGTAGTTAGTAATAATGTAATGGGCCCATGGTATCATATAGATGGTATTGAGGGAACCATGGTAATGACCCATAGTATTGTATATATGAGGCCTATATAAAGGCTAGAGACTCCACATTGAGGGATGTCAAGGAATATTATATGAATAGGCATATGGCTTGTGGAGTGTTCTCCTTCCTTAAGGAGTGAATGTATAGTGTTGCCCTACCTTAAGGGTTTTTATCAATAAAGAAGCATTTCTATCTATATTTCTATCTTGTTCTTTCTGGGTATATTTGAATTATATTATATTTTTGGATTAGATCTATAACAAGTGGTATCAAAGCTATAACAAGTGGAATCAGAGCACTTTTTTGGGAAAAAGTGGAGAATTATTTTTTATTTTTTATTTTTGCAGGAACTTTCTGGGGCGATGAGTTTGCAGATCATATCTACTTATTTTGAGGCAAAATCTATAAAATCTACTTACAGATCTAGATTCTTTATCAAAAAATACCCGATTTAAAAAAAAATCGGCTGAATCAGAGTGCAGATGAAGGAGATATCACTGATTTAAAAATTAGTGGTGTTGGAGAAATTTTTCGGGGCAACACGTTTGTGGCACAGATCTGTACGTTTTGGGGAAAAATATACAAAATATAATTGCAGATCTAGATTCTTTGTGAAAAATTGCCCGATTTAAAAAAAAAAAAATCAGTCGAATCGAAGTTCGGATGAGGGAGATATCACTGATTTAAAATCAACTCTTATTTTTCAGAATTTTGGGTGACGGCGGGAGAGTTGTAGCACGGATCTAAAATTCTAATACCTAGATCAGGATTTCTATCACATGTTAAGATGAAGAATGGTCATTCCATTTTTGAAAATAGGTCATAATAAATATTCTGAACAATATTGACTAAACTGTGGCCATTTCAAATTTTCGTCAAGTGAATTTTTCCCTCTTCATGGCAGTTCCATTTTTTACAGGGAAAGATAATGGTCCTACTATTGAAGAATTCATAAAAGATTTTAAGAAAAACCATCCAAAATATTGGAAAAGTTTCTTATGGCTTAATTTGAAAGAAGAGGTTGCCATATGGTGGAACTCACTCGGCATCAAATAGTTGTCCAAATTTTCGGATGAAGAATTTGAAAAACTCCTTATGGACAAATGGTCTCGTGCTAGAAAAAAGAATGAGACACATAAGGGGTTATTTTCTACTGGTGTCTCCTTATTTTAGGTTCATGGATTGATTTAGAAGGAGAAAATCATTGTGTTTATAAATCCAATTTGCAAGCAAAATCTCATAAATGACAACTTGGCAAAAAAATTGTAAGTGCCAGCAAAACACGTTGAAAACACATAGGTTGATGATGAGGATGTTCAAGTATATAAGGATTTGAAGCTTTCTATGGATAAGTATGTGTTGCATGGTGATTTTTATACTTCCGATATGGATAACATGGATTTTGTTTTGGGATATCCTTGGATGGAATGCGTGGGTACTATCAATATTAATGTGCAGAAGAAATTCCTGAAGCTCTAGTATAAAAAGAAGAAAATTACATTGCAGGATATTTCCATTAAGACCCAAGCAGAGACTATGGAAGCAAAAGCACAAAGCTCTAATGACACTTACACATCAGATGATGAGTAGTTGATGGTCGACAATCAAACACAAATAGAGACTGAAGCAGAAAAGGTTACAGGTGCTGACACATCAGATGAGGGCTCAGTGGTTGAAGTAATATTGGAAGATAAGACACCACAGCGGGCACCACAACGTGCACCAGATAATAGTCAAGCTCTAGTAAGGGGTGAATTAAAGAAAAAGACACAATGGGTTAAAACTTCAACATATCATCACCCACATCACCCCACAAGAAAACAACCAACAAGATGGCAACCAATTAGCCACAAGGACAACAACCCCCGAATGACAGATAGAGAGGAGCAAAGATCCACCTACTACACATCAACACAGAAGAGCTGCCAAGGTCAACTTCCATCACAAGTAAGTGAGGCACCAGCGAGGTCGAGGGTTCACCTTTCTCTTGGATAGCTGTATGCATGTGCATGGTACCAATGGACTACTCGTTTGAGTAGATCTTATTATTTGTGTTCTTCCCATGTTTCGGGGATGAAACATGTTAAGGGGGGTGGAATGTTATATACCTAGGGGGGACAATATGGGGTACAAAGGGAGGTACCCAAGGGAATAATGTAATAATGGGATGGGCCATACTAATAAATAAGGTGGTTAACCCATATCATGTAAGGGACCACAAGTAGTTAGTAATAATGTAATGGGCCCATGGTATTAGATAGATGGTATTGAGGGAACCATGGTAATGACCCATGGTATTGTCTGTATGAGGCCTATATAGAGGCTAGAGACTGCACATCGAGGGATGTCAAGGAATCTTGTATGAACAGGCATATGGCTTGTGGAGTGTTTTCATTCCTTAAGGAGTGAATGTATGGTGTTGCTCTACCTTAAGGGTTTTGATCAATAAAGAAGCATTTGTATCTTATTCTTTCTGGGTATATTTGAATTATCTAATATTTTTGGATTAGATCTATAACAAATAGCAAGACTCAAATACTTCAAGGTGAGTCTTCTCAAGACAGAAGTGAAAAAGTTCCTTCAGAAAAAACTTGTTTCCATTCCACAAGCGGTTTCAGTGATGAAGAGATGTGAAGATGAAAATGAAAGGAATACTCACTAAAGAATTATAAAAAATCAGAATTCAGGTGCCCCTCACAGAGTTCGTCAAAACACCTGTTTATCAAAGAGAGATTGTTGAGTTTAACAATCTATCTCAGAAGGTGAATATAAATGACATTATGAATTTGGAAGAAGATAAACCAATATTTGTTTTTGGTCCGCATGTGGAGGAGGTAGATTCTTCAACACCTCCTTTCTACATTTCTTTATTGATTCATGATTTCCTCTTGCATAATTGTATGTTTGATTTAGGAGCTTCACATAACCTTATGCCACCATCAGTGATGAAACAACTAAACCTACAAGTTACTAAACCTTATAGAGACCTGTATTTTTTCGATTCAAATAAAGTCAAGTGTCTGGGGGTCATTAATGATATGGTTGTGTCATTAGCCCAGATCCCATCTAGAAGCTTGGTAATGGATGTAGTGGTAGCAGATATCCCTGCTAGGTTTGGAATGTCACTGTCTAGGTCATGGGAGGCTAAATTGGGTGGTGTTTTGAAATTGGATTTTACTTATGCTATCATACCAATTTTTGGTGGGGAAGAAAGATGGCTGTACAAAGAAACCAGATTTGTTAAAACAATCACAAAGAATGAAGCAGGTAATTCACCTGTATATAGCCAAGAAAAATATGACTTTTCTTGCTTCATGCTGCATGACAATGCAGAATTGGTTGAAGATAACTAGAGGCATCTCACTTCAGCATGTATCAATACAGAACTACAAACAAAAGGGGTCTAGATGTGCTTTTTTTATGGAGCCTACTCTAAAGAAGGAACAAGTGTTGGTTTCCTTTCATAGGATGAGAAGATTCAATATCACAATATTGGAACCCAGAAGGAGCCCAAGCTGGTCAAATGTTTTAAGGAAGTTTCACTTAATTATAAGGAGAGATATATTAAGCTTTTTAGGGAACACACTAATGTTTTTGCTTTGTCCTATGAGGATCTCAAGACATATGATGTATGCATTATTCAACACAAGATTCCCTTGAAAGAAGGGATTAAACCACGTTCAAGTGAACAACACAAGTGGGTTCTTACAACTACTAATTATTTCACCAAATGAGTAGAAGCTATCCATACTAAAAGGGAAAATGACTAGGTGGTGATGAAGTTCTTAGAGGAAAATATTTTCAATAGATTTGGATGCCCTGTCAAAATCATAACAGACAATTCTCAAGTGTTCAGTTCAAGTAAGTTTATTGCTTTTTGTCAGAAGTATAATGTTATTTTATCTCATTCAAGAACTTCTCATCAACAGAGAAATGGATTGGCTGAATCCACTAACAAAACATTGATGAAGATCCTTAAGAAAACCATTGCAGAGAATCAGAAATACTAGGTTTCAAAGTTAAAGTTTTCTCTATGGGCTGTTCGAGTGACTACAAGAAGGTCTACAGGAAAATCACCTTTTGATTTAGTGTATGGAACTCAAGCTCTATTCCCAAGTCAGCTTGTGAAGCCTGTAATTGCAATGATTCAGGAGGCAAAAGAAGAGCCCAATGATCTGATAAGAAGAATGCATAAGGTATTGGAGTTGAGTGAATGTAGGGATAAGATAAGAGATAATTTGATTATGTATCAATCAAAGATGAAGGGTATTTTTGACAGAAAGGCCAAAGAAATTTATTTTAAGGTTGGAGACCTGGTATTAAGGTGGGATACCAAAAGAAAAGATAAGGGAAAACATGGGAAGTTTGATCTTCTCTGGTATGGCCCATCTAGAATTATAGAAGCAAGTACAAATAATACATTCTTCCAGGAGAATCTTGATTGTGAATCTTTACAGCTTCTTGTCAATGGGAAGTACCTCAAACATTATTTCCAGTTTTGAAGCACAAGCATCCTATCATTGTAGATATCAGAATGAGTTCATTGTATAAATTCCATAGAATTTAAATTGGCTAAGAAATATGTGACTCCATACCTGAGGTGAAGACACTGATCTGTGGTTCTTAGTGCTTCTGTGGCAAAAGCACTATCCCCAGGTGGAGCCAGATGTTGTAGTAGCCATTGTTATTTTAATTGTATTTTCAGTTTTATCGCAAAATGAAAAAAAATCAAATATTATGTTATAACGGAAATAAAAGGAAATACAAAAATTTGAAAGAAATGACTTATTTTATATTATTAATGGCTTTTTGAATGTGCGAAACATGAGAGAAGATCTGAGCCATCTGCTTGGAAGACAATAGATCCGATAGTAATCGTGTGGTTAACAAGGGCGAGGTTTTCTCCAAAATTGGATACAAGAAGTTATAAAATTGAGTTAAAGCCTTAGTTGATTAGGGCCGTCTGCTTGAAGAATGTTGATCTGATGGTAATCGTGTGGTTAACAAGGGCGATGTTTAATTCGGAAAATGGACGTGATGGTTTATAGAATTTGGTTTAATCCATTGAATTCTGGATCAATCACAGCTGTTCATCAAGAAGGGATGAGATCTGATGGATATTGCGTCAAAAAGTGCTCAGGTTTTATTATAAATTCCAGACCCGAGAAGTCTTTTAACTGTAGTTTTTTTCCTATCGGGTCTGTGGGGAAGGCAAAGGTCTATGTAAAAGGAAGATGCAATAAGATTATGAACCAGAGCCTAAATGATTTTCAGTTCCGTGGTAAGCCATATTCCGCGTAAATCAACAATTCTGCTGTTTTAGCAAAATACCTAAAATTAGAGGCGAATGACTGAAACTCCAAAGGAGCGGTGATTGGTCGGTTTTCTTTATGCTTCTACCAATCATAGCACTTCCAATATATGTGGAACATAAGGTTTTCTTTTCGTTTCTTCCAATCAAAACATTTCTGATACATACGTGGGCCTATAATCCACAACCACGCACATAATCTTGTCAAGATGCAGTTTTGCTGTGTTAAAATAGTCTAGCTATTATCAGAACATCTACAGAGAAATTTCATTAGCATTCAAGCAACATATTCAAACAATAAGAAATCATCATCAGTTATATTCTAATTTCTGTTACTTCCTGTTATTTTGTTTTCTTGAGAATGAGGTGCCTTTTACCCTCCAACGTAATATTATGTAATGATTTTTACTTTAGACAGTTAGGACATAGTTAAGAAGTTTGACAGTTTTGGTGATTATCAACTGTCACATGATGTATAAAAAGAGGAAAAATTATAGAAAGAGGGTTCGAATTTTGAAGGAATTGGAGACTAGGCTACTGTATTTTTGATAAATTGTTGATTAATGAAAGAATCAGAATTTTCCACACATTGCTGGGTATGATTTTCTAACTTCTCTGTTATGTGTCATCATATGTATTCTTTTCTTTAAGTATAGTAATGAAGTCGCAAGTCTCTGTTTACTTAAGTGAGTGAAGTTAAATTCCTTAAAAGAGCACTCCTATACTTAAAGCCCCTACTTCTACATTTCTTCTAAGTTACAGATAATAGTTTTTGTGAAAACAACATATCATCTCTAACTTCTCAAAGTGTTACAGATAATAGTTTCTATGAAAAACATCATATTGTCTCTATCCCTTCAAAGCATTCTTCATTCAACATTTATATCCAACATCATATGGCATTCTGAGACTTTCATATCACCTATGTATTAAGGGCTAAGAACTAGGTCTTTCAGGTCCTTCACTTGAAGATACATCATACAAATACGTGACAATAATAATAAACATTAATGTCTTAAGCACGATTTCTACACAACCAAGAAATTGGTTTCTTAAGGGACAACATGAAGTACAAGTACTAATGACTAAGAAATGCAATAAATGAGCATTAATGAATCCCAATCTCAGATACCAACATTTTTCAGACATGAAGAAGACTTTTCATAAATAGAGAAATAACGGACATGAAACTACAACAAATGAGTTTTCTGCAAATGCTTATCAAACTGTAATATATTTAAGATTTGATCAAATACACCAGAGTGTTAATGTCTTTACAATAAAAGACAACCTCTCTTCATTACACAGTCCATGTGTTTATAGAAAAGAAAACCTAACTAGAAAGCACATTTTAGCAAAGCTTTAATTACAAAATCTAAATAATCACAACATACATCTAAAATACATGCATATAAAACTTTCTAATCCTATCTTCATCTAAATATCATGTTGTTTTTGGAGTCATGGCCGGAGATAAGGATTAACAAGTCAAAATTGGTGAGGTGTCATCCAAGTCAACAACTGTCCATGAGTTTTTCCTTACGAAATCATGAAAAGTAAGGTCTAGTGATCCCTTCGAAGATCCAAAACGTTGATAGCTGTTAGAAAACCAATAGCATTTTTGCTAAATGGGTCCATTGTGGAAACAAAATCCATTTGGTATTGTAAAATGCTTTCTCATTTGTATGGAAATCATGCCTGAAGTTAGTGTGTTGTACAGGAAAAACAGAGTTTTAACTCAGGATTTCGCTGATAGACTAATTGTTAGCATTTCCTTTCTGCCTACTTTTAGAATTCATTGAGAGTGGGAATGTCATATCCTCCCTACTCTGCTGTAATTTCTGATAGATTTTGCAATAGATCATCAACAGATCTGGTGCTTTGGGCTCAGCCCAGTTAGCCTTGCTACCATTCCCTAGCACATACTTTAGTTAGAAGTGAAAACACTGGGATTTGATCATGGATATTTGCGAGAGAAGCCAGATGATATCTTGCCAGTCATTTCCAAATTAACAACAAAGTAACCAAACTTATAAATGAAAACATGAATTTACAAAATGAAATGAGTTTAATTGGTGGAGAGGGGAAATCATTACAATTCAGGAAAATTATTACAATCTAGTGAAAACAAGTTTTAAACCATGATTAATAAATAAACCATACACCAGTGGTGGTGGAAAAATATATGATTTAACATCACACTTAACCATGGCATGCTTGTTTACATCATCATTGACAATGACGTGGTCAACATAATTCCAAATTTTAAATTTGTTTTTGGCGCTGATAATCAGCCTGTCAATTTTATTGGAAATGATAATAAGATCGTTGTCAGATAATTTCTACAAAAAACATTAGAAAAACTCTTAAAGCAATGATAGCCCCGCTAACGATGATTTCCCAGTTTATTACAACTAAAATGATGACACTAAAACAATCAACATTTTCTGATTTTTTTTTTTTTTTTTTTTAAACAGAGTTAATGTGATAATAGCTAGCTCCACGGGGATGTTTTTTTATCATAGATGGCACCAAGAATCCCATAGATTAGAGGCCTAATCTATTGGGCGACTCCCAACCTGTAACCCTACAACTTGTAAACTATACCACACTACTACACATTGTAAACTAAAAACTGAAATTGAAAGTTGCTACAAAACACGCTCAGAGTGTTGACCTTATTGGCACACCAGGCTATCGTAAACTACTAAAATAATTTCTCAATTAAATAATACGAAACTTCCAATAACACCAATCCAGTAACTTCTCAAATACCATGGCTTTTTTATTGTGCTTTAGCAAAATCAAAATTGGAGAATATAGTGGTGAAGGAAACATATACAACTCAAGTACCATTTCATATGGTTAACATTGGAAGATGGACAGTTGAAGTTGGAAAAGATACACACTAGCCAGAATCCTGTAGATATGTTAACAAAAGTTGTAACCAGGGAGAAATTGAGATTTTTCTAAGTTTCAATTGGTCTTCAAGTATGATGAAGAAGATGAGAAATAACGAGGTCCAAAGTGGAGTCATTGTTTAGCAAATGAAGCAGTGGTGAAGTTGCTATAATCAATCTCCAGGAGAGAGATTGTTGGGTATGGAGCCTGATTATCTTCTTTATTTAGAGTCATCACCACATTGGACCCCATTTTATAATGTGGCGGCAACATTTCCCGTAATATTTACACTGTAGTGGGGTCCACAGGGGCCCTTGAAGCTAAAAATAGATGTAAAATTGCATTGTAAAATGTTGTAATTTGGTAGTCAATCTGGGTCATTCATTAGGCAAAGATCTGACAGTAGAAGTTACATTTAATTTAGGGTTTTTTTCCCTAGAAGGAACCCCTTCACTATATATGAGGGAATTGTATTGCATATATCTAGATTTGTATTCTGAGTGAGGAAGAGAGAGGAGATTGAGCGAGAGAGAAGAGGGAATTACAGCGGATCTATTATAGCTTATATCTCTTCAGTTTACTAGATAATATAAAAGGAAGGACTAGTTATTTTTCCGTGTACATAGCCCAAATTGGGTGAACCACATATATCCGTGTCTCTCTTGTTTTATGTGTTTATATTTTCTGCAATATATTTTATGTGTTTTGTTGCTCTGTAATATATAATTTTCTAACATATCAATAACATAGGGAAGCAATATATGTTTTCGTTGCTATTGAGAACAAATTCCAAAAGAATGATCTTAATATGGAAAAAAAAAAAATGATCCTCTAAGATTAGAACATCTATCTAAATTTCCTTGGAATACTCTTCTAAGAAATGAATCTTTTCTTATGAGCTACATTTGTATGACCTTAAATAAGAGGACAAAAATGCAGATAAAATTGTATCCGCTTCATCATTATTATACCCATCATTCCATTCTCGAAAACCTTGAATGGAAACATGATATGTTACATATTCTTCTTTCTCCATCCATGTTTCTAAGAAGATAACCCAAAATCTTGTTATGGATGTTATTGACTTTGCAGACAAACATTCAATCCAATTTTTGCACTTCCCTTGGAATGAATCATAAAATAATCTCATGTATACATCTTCAAACTCGACTTTAAGAAGACCAGTAAAGTCGTGAAAATTTTCAGTATGTTTCAAAGTCATGCTGTGATCATCACCACTAAATTTATGTCCATTTCTTAGAAAATATTCATCTTTAGGTAGATGATTAGGAAAGAAAGTATATCTGTAAAATCTAAATTTGCATACCTTGAAACAATAGTAGCAGCATTTGGGTTCTTCATTGGCATAGTGAAATAACCATTGAATCATCTGAGCTATGAATCCTTCTAACAATGGACTCACCATGGAAGCTTCTAACTCTATATTCTTGAAAATGGAGTCGCTAGAGAAAACACCTTGCAGCCAAAATTGATATCCAAATTGCTGCTTGCCCTAAGAAATCTAATCTTAACCAATGAAATCGTTTGGGGTAAATATTACTTTTGCTCCATGGAAACGATGCAAAAATTTAATTTCTTAGGGGAAACCTAGCTACAGGAAAACCTCTAAGGTAATCTCAAACCTTTTTTAGGTTGAAATTTGGCCCTTCAACCCGGAGGGCATAACTCCCTAAAACTCAACTACTCTAGGTCACTATAGTAGTAGGTTTCATAATCGAGTCTTGTCGCAGATTTAGTTTGTAGGATGCAAAATTTTGTTTGGTTGTATATAAAACAAACCATTGGTCATGGAGTCCAATTTTATCAAATGATGTTACAGATCTAATCAGCATGACACAAAAAGCAGGGTAGCAATAACTTCTTTGACAATTTGAGAAATTTAAAAGAAAAAGACTTAAAGGAAAACAAAAATATAGTTGATAGGAACTATAAGTACTAATGACTAAGAAATATGAGAAAGGAGTATTACTAAATCCCAATCTCATATACTAACATTTTTCAAACATGAAGAAAAATTTTCATAAATAGGGAAATAACAGAGAGAGAACTACAACACATGAGTTTATTGAAAATGTGCATCAAACTATAATATATTTAAGATATGCTCAAATACATGAGAGTGTTAATGTTTTTAAAATAAAATCCAACCTCTTTTCCCTATACAGTCCCTGTCTTTATATAACAGACAAACTAACTAAAAACTAATTTTTAGCAAATCTTGAATTACAAAATCTATATAGTCCCAACGTACATCTCAAATACATGCACAAAAAACTTTATCATCCCATATTTATGTAAAGATAATGTTGTTTCTGGAGTCATGGATGGATATAAGGATCAGCAAGTCGAATTTGGTGAGCTGGCATCCAAGTCAACAGCTGTCCATGAGCTTTGTCCTCACGAAATCCTAAAAAGTGGGGTCCAGTGATCCCTTCTAAAATCCATAACCGTGATATATTTTAGAAAAATGAGGGAGGTTTTTCTAAATGGTTCTATTTTTTAGAAAAACCTCTTTTGGTTTCATTAAATTCATTCTCATTTGTCTGGAAATTGTGCCTGCAATTATTTTTCTATATAGGAAAAGAAAAGTTTTAACAAGCGATTTCACTAACAAACTAACTGTCAACATTTCCTTTCTCCTTATTTTTAGAATTCAAAGACAATGGGAATTTCAGCTTCTCCATGCTCTATTGTAATTGCTGCTGGATTTCAAGATAGATCGTCAACGGATCTAGTGCTTTGGGCTCGACCCGGTTAGCCTTGTTTCCTTTCCCCATCATAGACTTTAGTCAGAAACAAAAACACTAGGATTTGATCCTGGATATTTGTAGGAGAAGCTGGATGCTATCTTGTCGGTCGTTTCCAGATTAAGATCAAAGTAACCAAAGTTACAAATCAAACCATAAATTTATAAAATGAAATTAATATAATCAGTGGAGAGGTGAAATCATTACAATTCAGGGAAAACATGTTTTAAACCATGATCAATCGATAAACCATATTGTGATGGTAGTGGAAAATCTATGATTTAACATCAAACTTACCTCTGTCACACTTGCAAACCTCATCATTGTCACTGACGTGGTCAACGTAATTTGAAATTTGATTTTTTTTGGCACTGTCAATCGACTTGTCAGTTTGATCAAAAACACTGATAAGCCCATTTTCAAGGAAATTTCTTGAGAAAAAATGATAGGAACACTTAAAGAGATGATATCCCTGCTATCGATGATTTCCCTATTTATTTCAAGTAAAATGCTAACAATGAAATTGTCAACATTTTCTAAATTGTTTTTGAAAACAAAGATAATGTGACAACAAGAAGAATGAAGATCAACATGAATGGAGCAAGAGTAGTGAATTGGAAGGAATTTACACTACAAAAGATCACTTGAAGAGTAGATGGAAATCACTTACATGGAAATACCTCTAAACTAACTTTCTAGTGTTATGTGGAAGATCCAAAATGGCCTGGTGGATTGAAATTTATGGCTAGTCAAATTTGAAGCCCCAAAATTCAATGTATGTAGAGCTAAAGATGTTGGATGTGGTCTTAGTAGTAGTTAAGTTTGGTGGTGTGGGAAAAGTTGGTAGAGCAGCTGGCAGAAGACTGACGGAGGTGACAGTTAAAGACAAGGCATGTGCATTGGCAGTTCAGGTGCCACATGTCCCCACCGATGCATTGAAAATATTGAATGGGATCAGAGTGCTCACTTGTTAACACATAGGGGGCATGGCGCAATGGACGGTTTGCCCAAACGTTGATTGTTAGATCAATAGTGGAGGTGAATTGTGTTACCCCCTCGCCTCTTTAATACCATAAAACATGTAGGGTGAGTTGCGTAAACCACCAAATGGACATTAACCTTACAATGTGGCAGCAACATAGCATTAAAAATCGTTAAGAATGTTATAAATATTAAGAAAGAAAATTGGTACAAAACAAAGCCTCATGACCTATTCTCTCCTCTCTCTCACAAAATAGGTGGAAAATTTGATTAACTTGTAGAAAAAAATGGACACATAAGTGGATGTGATGTCAACATGATGTGGCCCAATAGGAGGGGGACATGTGTCATGCAATTTTTTTTTATTTTCAAGTACCCAGGTGGCCCATTTCTGGGTGACACTGTCACCACTCCGATGGTGCCATGTGGTGGAGATGACATGAGCATGATGTCATCCTAAAGATGCATGCAAAGGGTTACAGGCTAATACAACAGTTGTTAAAGACAGCTTAGCTTGGCTAGTAGATGATTGGCACGCAGGTACAACGGGTGGACCCACTAGGGAAACTCATCCTAAACCATTGACCCTAGAGGAAAGTTAAAGTGTACAAGAAGGATTTTCGAGGTGACAAGTGTTGGGACATGTCAGCATATATAGTTTGGCAGTAGAAACCAATGGGAGAGGTGGAAAGGAAGACCCACTTGACAACTCACCTTGCAAGGCAGACCCCAGAAGGAATTTGAAGTCGAAAAACAAAAGCTTAATGGAAAATCAATCAAGGGATAAACATTAAGCGCTAGGGCATAGTTCCCTGTAGAAAAGATTACAAAGGCACGAAGTTTACAGTTGAGAAGTAAGGGACTAATGACATGGTTACAAATTTGTTGTCTTATGGGAAAAGAGGACCAATAACGTAAGATTCAGAGGCTCAATGGACAAATATGACTGCATAGAGGTTATTGGAAACATATTTGGATATTCAGCCAAAAATGGTAGTTAGCCAGAGTTGGAAATACAACTAAAACTCCAGTTAAACATTGTAATGTGTCAGTTTAGCTAAAATCTATAGTAAAATTAGAGATTAAGTTCAAGAAACTCATTGGAATTTGATTTTTACATGCATAACTCATGTTCAAACAAGATGATAATCAAAACAACTGGAGAAAACTTGAATAAATCATGATGAGAGTTGAACTTAGCTAAAGTTTTAAATGGAAGTGAAGAAGATTAACTCAATTCTTTTTATTGTAACATCAAAAATAGTTTGGGCACATTGAGAAGACCTATTAACAAAAGATCTATGCATGAAGGAAGATATGAAGGTAAAAAGAAGTTAAATTTTCTAGTCAAGTTTTTAAAAATGAGTGAAATGATTGAGGAAGGTTGTTGTTTTCAAGACAACGAACTATGCTGTTAGTGGTGTAGGTTGTGGATTTCTCAGTAATCAAAGATTTATGAAGGTGTTTTGGTGAGATTTTAGAAAGGAAAATTTACATTTTTTATGTAATGAATTGGAATTCACGGTTCTAGTTTAAAAGTGGATGAAAAATGATTCATAGAGGTCAAGTAAGTTGCAGCTTATAGATCAAGGGTTATTTCTCCTTTTAGTAGTTGTTGGTAAATGATTAGGGGCTGGAGCTCCTTTCAATTGTAGATGATAAATTAGGGAGGATTTTCTTCTTGCTGTTTGTAGCTAGAGAATTTTTGTAACAACAGGTTGTATCTTGCCTTGTGAAGAAATTGCAGAAAAAATTGAAAAATCTCGGTGTGCTATTTGTGTTGTTTAGGTTACTTATTTTCATGCTCATATGACTTAATTGTTGAAATATTTCATGGTTTCCTAAAATCTTTGCACAAGTGAAATATAGTAGAAAATTCCTATAATACTGATTCACCCCTCAATCTTGATATTGTTCTCATTTCAACAACCATAATACTAGCCATTATTGGTAAAATTATATTATTTTCCTAAGAGTTAGTTCTGGAACTTTATCCATCTCCTTGCTATTTAATCCTATTAATAGATCAGGTTTTTCATCTTGGTCTTGAAGATGAACCTCATTGGTAGGTTTGAAACATTGGCCATCAATTATTGCTTATGTGATTTATCCGAAGGCTTTTACAAAAAAGAAAAAAAAACATAAAAATGTTATGATTAGACTTATAATGGTAGAATTTGATCACGTAACTAATATCAATTATTAACCATGTCAAAGTTTGTTAGTGTGATTTGTGCCAATTTAATGTCAAGACCACCAATGATTATTAACACTTTCAATTTTACTTTATCAACCAATACCAGATGTTATCACCTAAAAAATGACCGCCTAGCCATTTCCAACTAGGTGGGTCAAAATACAATATGTAGGATTAATTTTACCATAATAAAATCACTTTTACCATAGGAAATAATTTATTAAACCAATTTTATTAAATTATTTCCATTTAAAATAAAAAAAACCTCATGAGAATCATTGAATAAATCATTATTTATTTAATTTTCTCTAGAAATAATTATTAAATCATTATTTGATAATTATTTCTTAACACATTTGACTAAATCACCATGGAATAATTAGATAAATCACTATTTATTTATTGTTCCTTATTCTTATTTTAAGAAAAATTGTTAAACGAGTGTTTAATAATTATTTCAAATTCACACTTTTCTTAATCCTTGCAAAGTAATTAATAAATCATGTTATTTGTTAATTACTTCAATCATTTTGTAAATAAATATATTTGGCCATTTTGAATACTTTTCCCTCTCTAAAAAATATAATAAATTATTCCTAATAGCTAGATTTTGATTTAGTCAATATAAAAGTTGATAGAAAAGTTTAGGATGTTTTTAGTGTAGATTTATATTGAAATTTATGAAAGTCCAATGTTAATATCGAGAAAATGTTATGGATTTTACCATGTAAATATAAATATAATGTAATTGTGATCATTTACTTAGGATTAAGCTCTTCTCTCTTAAATGTTATGGCTTTTACCATGTAAATATAAATATAGTGTACCTATGATCATCTACTTAGGATCCAACTCTTCTCTCTTTGTTATGAAACCATCTCACAAAATGATAGAAAAGATAGATCAACAACTTAGAAATCAGCCTCTTCGAGGGGGCAACCTCCTTTACATTACACAAATGAAAAATTATTGGATGTTACAAATGACAAAACCTCCTTTCTATATATAGGAGTCTAAGGGGTCACAATATAACCAAAGTTGACCTAACAATAATAATATAAGAGCCCAAAAATAACAATAGTGGGCTTCTATGGGGCACAATAATAACAATATGGGGACAACAGGGGCACAACAATAACAATAAGGGCTACAATGACAATAGTAATGGGGGAATCACTAGTATTATAGGGACCTAACATGCCCCTCTCCTTCAA
This sequence comes from Pinus taeda, assembly GCA_000404065.3. NCBI lineage: Eukaryota > Viridiplantae > Streptophyta > Pinopsida > Pinales > Pinaceae > Pinus > Pinus taeda. The sequence continues at coordinate 89,234 of APFE030756682.1, forward strand.
AAAAGTGTTTTCATCAACGCTTGAGTAGTTATGGATGCTTCTGTATAAAATTATCATCCTCCCATGTGGAATCTTTAGCGGGTAAGTTCCTCCACTTGATGATATATTCTGAAATTGATCGATTTCGTAGCTGTCGAGTTCTTGTTTCTGTGACTGCTTCAGGTTCCAATATGATTTTTCCTTCCTCATCAAGTTTTGGCAATATTGTTTGAACTGGGATCTTGTCACCTATAACCTTCTTTAAGCATGAAACATGGAAAACTGGGTGCACTTGGGAAGTTTCAGGAAGCTCCAATTTGTATGCCATAGTACCTATGTTTTGCAACACCTTGTATGGACCATAATACTTTGGTGATAATTTATTATCCTTCTTATATTGCTTGAGGGACATTTCTTTATATGGTTGTAGCCGTAGGAATACCCAATCACCTACATCAAAACTTCTTTCGCTGCGATGTTGATCTGTCTATTGTTTCATTCTATTCTGGACCAAAGTGAGGTTATCCCTTAAGAGTTGGAGAATTTTTTGTTGATGCTCGATGTGATCTTTCACTGCTTGAACGTTAGAATTTTCTCTTAAATATGATGTGATGGATGGTGGATGATATCCATAAAGTGCCATAAATTAGGTCATTTTTGTTGTAGTATGGAAGGAAGCATTATATCACCATTCAGCTAGAGGAAACCATTTGACCCATTGTGTCTGTTTATTAGATACAAAGCAATAAATATATCCTTCCAAACATTTGTTTACTATCTCATTTTTCCCATTAGATTGAGGATGATAAGATGAGCTATGAGCTAACTAAGTACCAAGACAAGAAAATAATTTTGTCTAAAAATTTCCAGTGAAAATGGGATCTCTGTCGCTTACAATAATCTTTGGGTTTCTATGTAGCTTTGGAATTGTTTCCATAAATGCAGTAGAAATTGTACTCGCTTCAAATGGATGAGATAATGCACAAAAGTGTGCATACTTGGTAAGTTTGTCAACTACCACCATGATAACACTCTTTCGTTTGGACTTGGGTAAACTTGTGATAAAATCCATTGAAACCTCCTCCCAATGTTGGCTTGGAATGGATAAAGATTTTAATATACCTAGGGTCTTAATTGTTTCAACTTTATTTTGTTGGCAAACCAAATATTCTACCAGAAACTTTTGAATATCCGATTTAATTCCATCTCAAAAAAATTTCTTCTTAACCCTGTGATAAGTTCTTAGAAATCCTGAGTGCCCTCATAAGGGAGAGGTGTGCAATTTCCTAAGAATTTTTTTTTTGGGTTGGGAATTCTTACATTATAACTGATGTTTGTACCATAACGAATCATTTTTCCAGCTAAATGTATCATATGTACTGGGATCTTGTTGTGACTTTTGAATGAGTTCCCACACTTCCTCGTCATTCTTCCATTATCCCTTGCTTTGTTTATCCAATTTGGCTGGATAATAGAAATGGCGCAAAGAAATGCTTTCACATCCTCATCCTTTCTTGAGAGTGCATCTGGCAAAAAAAATTTCTTCCCTTTTTTGTAGATGATTTCAAACCCATAACCTGACATCTATGTGACCCATTTTTGTTGCTCTTATGAAGATAAGCTTTGTTCTAAAAAGTATTTAAGACTATCATGATCTATTTTTACCTTAAAGTGTCTTCCCATTAGTTAGGGTCGCCATTTTTTAAGTGCATGTAGTATTGCCAACATTTCCTTATGATAAATAGCTTTATGTAAATACTTTCCTTTGATTGGACGACTTTTGAAAGCAATGGGTCTTTCACATTCCACAATAAAGGTTTTTGTGAAGTCTGTTGTAGCTAAGATAGGTTCTTGGCACATTGCCTCTTTAAGATGTTAAAAGGCCTTCTTTTCTTTTGGAGTCCATCAAAATGCATCTTTCCTCAATAATGTTGATAGATATGCTTCTATTCTCCCGTAATTCTTAAAAAACTTGCAATAATACCGTGTCAACTCGAGAAGTCCTCGCAGATGCTTTATGGATGTGGGTAGTTTCCAGCCCTTAATGGTTTTAATTTTTCAAGGGTCTACCTTAACACCTTCATGAGATACAATATGACCTAGATATTCGACCTCTTGTGCTCCAAAGAAAAATTTGGAGTTTTTTGCATATAATTGTTTCTCCTCCAATAGTTTGAGCACCTTGTCAACATGTTGAACATGATCCTTCAAAGACTTGTTCTAGATTAGTATATCATATAAAAATACTAACAAAAATTTTCTAAGGGTGGGTTTGAAAATGGAATTCATCAAACCTTGAAATGTATAAGGTGCATTAGTAAGGCCAAAAGGCATGACCAAAAATTTATAATGAACCTCATGGGTTCTAAATGTTGTTTTCGGAATGTCTTCAGTCTTCATTCTGATTTAATGATATCCTAAATGAAGATCCAACTTAGTGAAGTAAATTGATCCATGCAATTTGTCCAGTAATTCATCAATGACAGGAATGGGAAATTTATTTTTAATAGTGAGATTGTTGAGCTCCCTATAATATGGACACATAAACCATGATCCATCTTTCTTTTGAACTAATAATATTGAAGCAGAGAAAGAATTTTAACTAGATTGAATTATACTAGCCTCTAGCATTTCTGCAACCATACATTCAATTTCACTCTTTTGGGCATAGGGATATCTGTAAGGCCTAATGTTTGGCGGAACACTTCCTGGAATCAAATGAATAGCACGATCATGATCATGAATAGGTGGGAGGCCTTTGGGAGTCTCAAATACCTTGGAATGATTGTTGAAGACTTTTTGGAGATCTGGAGAAATAGATGATTTCTAAGTGGGAACCTCTAGTGAACATAACTATGCAATTATGCCTCATTGTTCTTACTTTAAAATCTTTTCCATTCCATTAGAGTTTATTATATTTCCTAGTTTCCCTGTGACACCCCTTAATTCAATTTCTTTTCCTTTTGAAGAAAATTTCAGGAAAATTTCTTGAAAATTAAAAGCTATTGTACCCAAGGATTGTAGCCATTGGACTCATAGTACAACATCAACACCACCCATTGGAATGGAAAGCATTAGGCTATTCAATACATATTCTCCCATGGATAGCTTGATATTATGGAACTTTCCAGAGAAATTTATGGCTCCTCCACTTGAAACCATCACTTGACACTCTCGGGCTGGATATAGGAACCAATTCAATTTCTTGGCTATCTTACAATGAATAAAATTATGGCTATTGTTGAAAAATGTGCAACAAGAAATGTTAAATTTAGACTATGCTAAAAATAGACCTGCCAAAAATAGCATGTCTAAAAATAACAGTTTGGCCAGTGAGGTCATTGGCCACATTGGGTGAGAGGTGAAACTATTAAAAATAGAAAGTTCTAAAAATAGCATTTCTGGGTCCCTTCATATTTATAGAAGTCCCTAGTCTATCTATAGGAATTAAAATTAATTTTGGTCTTAACAACAGTTGGAAATATTAATTAATTAGTTTATTTGAGTTAATTAGTTAAGGAAATTCAAATTTGAAGTCTTTGTGAGCATGCACATGAGTTGTCTCACTAATTGAGGAATTTATCCTTAATTTCCTCCACTGATTGAGAGAATAAGTATGAGTTCTATAATGAGAGAATTAGTTGAATTAGTTATAACTAATCATGTCCAATTAGATTATTTTAATAAGTTGTTAAAATAATAAAATATAGTTTGTTAATGCTTGCATGCATGTGACAACTATTATTTTAGATAATTGAGAATTCACTCATGGATAACTGTAGCATGTTAGTTTTGTTAGAGACCCAGTTGAGATCAGATGTGGGACAATGTACTATCTGATGCTTGCCTATTTCTAGTAAGTATCTTTTGCATGGTTGAGGAACTAGTGTCCTCAAGGATTGCGTAGTTGGACCATAGGTTGACTTGGTATGTTTGGAATTAATTGCATATGCTTTTGCTATTGTTTCCTAAGCAAACTATGCAAGGAAATAGGGATTGGACCATAGGTAAAGCCTTTATATACAGGGCTTGGTTGGTTCATGAGACATCTCTTCATATCTTCATAGTTCATTGAGAACTGAATAGCTTGAGAGCTAATTTTTTTTGTATTGTGAAGAGGATTTCCACTTGATTGATAATATATGGTTGGGGTTTTATGCTGGTGCTTTTCCCTTGGATATATCTTGTGTTATGTGTGATTATTTCTCTTGATCAATTATGCATGTTTCTACTTGATGTTGCTCATGAATTCAATTATGCTTCTGCTTAATGTTTTGTAGAAATAGAACAAGTATTATGCTTTAGAACATTGCATATATCGATGTGTTCTACAAGTGAAATTTCTACATGGTATCAGAGCACAGGTGGTCAAGCAAGAACAATATACTAGCAGGAGAAATTTGAAGTTTATTATTCGGGATATAGATCTCAAGTTCTTATCACATCTATTTCATCGATGACGTTCTATGGTTTGAGGCTTGAGTATGCCCTTGATGGTAGATCAAACTATATAGCTTGGAAGGATTGCATGGAGGCAGTTTTGGAAGATAATGGTCTTAAGGATTTCATTGATCAAGAAATCCCTAAGCCTACTGACAAGACTGAGCAGGTGGAATGGAGAAAGTGTGTGGCTAGAGCTAGGAGAATTCTCTTGGAGGGAGTGTGAGATCACATTGTCTCGAGCCTCCATGGGAAGGAGACTCCGCATGCAATGTGGAAAACATTGGAAGATTTATATCAGAATAGCAGTGATCAAAGGAAGCTGGCACTGAAGGACAAACTTTGAAAGATCAAGTGTGAAAGGGATGAGACGATCTCTATGTATCTGACCAAGCTCATCACACACAGGGATGAGCTTGCAAGTGTAGGGGTCATGACATTAGATGAGGATATGGTGAGTCTAGTACTCCTTAGCCTTCCTAAGAGTTGGCATAACTACCAGGACTGAGTGAATGGAAGGGAGAAACTCCCTGACTGGGAATGACTATGGTCAGATTTGATGCAGGAGGAGATCAGATGGAGCACTAGAGACAGTTCTTCATCCATGCATGAAGAGGATAATTGTGCCTTAGCGAGTAAGGTGAAGAAGGGGAAGGAGAAGTTTTCTCTTTCCGAATCTAGTTCTTCCAATGATGGGAAAAAGGTTTACAAATCGAAAGTGCGATGCTTTCGTTGTCATGAGGTGGGCCATTATGTTACAAATTTTCCACGGAGGAAATCCAAGAAGGGATCCGGGGAAGGATTTGAAGGTGAGGCACTTGCTTCACAGTTTGAGCTGGATTTCACACTCTTCGTATGCATGGTTTCATCCATGGTGGGAAGTGGTTGGTTTCTTGACAGTGGAGCTTCTTTCCACATGACCGGCAATAAGAGTTTGTTCAGTACTTTAGAGGAGAAAGATCTCTAGATACTCATAGTGATGGGTAATGATTAGAAGTATAGTGTCTCAGGTGTAGGCACAGTTATTTTTCAGAGGGAGCATGGATCTTGCCTTACCTTGACCGATGTCAAGTATGTACCAAGACTAAAGATAAACTTGGTGTCGATCGCGATGCTGGAAGATAGAGGCTATGATGTAGTCTTCTATAAGAGAAAGGCTTTCCTTAGACACATCATCACTAGACAGCTGAAACAGATTGGTTCACGGGTCAAAAACTTGTATGCTCTTGAGGTTCAAGATGCATGAAAAGCCTTGAGAAGCAAGGGAACTGATGGGGACTTGGTGGTTGAGAGGGAGGGTATATTACCTCTCAACATGCAGTGCCATAAGAATTCTTAGGCAATTGTGGAGGAGCCACGATTGGTGCAGCAGCTTCAGGAGGTTGTGGAGCAGCCACAATAGGGGAAGCTGAGAGGAGATCGAGTAGAGACATCTACTCATGCAGAGACCTTCAGTAGGGGGAAACTTTGAGCCAGGTGGGTTGAGGGATCGCATGCAGCCATACCTCTAGGTAGGAGGTGGTGTGATGTGGATTGATCGTCCCAAGGAGGAGGGGCAGGATCCTTGAGGTACCCAACCTCTTAGATGAGACCCTGCTATAGGAGCCCCAATGTGGAGTAGTAGGAAATGACTGATTGGGTAGAGATGGATGTGGATGGAGCAGCAGAAAGAGCGACAGTGTAGGGAATCCTAGGACAACACATAGCTAGCGGGCTGCAACAATGTGAGAGGCACAAGTGTTTTGCACAGTGCTAGGTGGCACAGAGAGGTGTGCAATGGTGCGAGATGCATGGAGATGTTGTAGTAGCGCAGATGTCAGAGAGGGAGCACTTGTCAATAGCAAGTAGATCTTAAGCATCAGAGTATGTTCCTAGCCCAACAAAGTGGTCAGTTGGGAGTGTTTTTGTTCCAAGTGTTGTTGGAGCAAGTGGACCAGATAGATGTGTTGCATGCAAAACATTCTAGAGTTACAGGATCGGGTTCGAGAGGAAGCCTTTCTTGTTGAGAGGAGTGTTGAAAAATGTGCAACAAGAAATGTTAAATTTAGAATGTGTTAAAAATAGCATGTCTAGAAATAGTAGTTTGGCTAGTGAGGTCATTGGCCACATTGGGTGAGAGGTGAAACTGTTAAAAATAGAAAGTTCTAAAAATAGCATTTTTGGGTCCCTTCCTATTTATAGCAGTCCCTAATCTATCTATAGGAAGTAAAATAAATTTTGGTCTTAACAGCAGTTGGAAATATTAATTAATTAATTTAGGTGAGTTAATTAGTTAAGGAAATTTAAATTTGAAGTCTTTGTGAGCATGCACATGAGTTGTCCCACTGATTGAGGAATTTATCTTTAATTTCCTCCAGTGATTGAGGGAATAAGTATGGGTTCTATAATGAGGGAATCAGTTGACTTAGTTCTAACTATTTAAGTCCAATTATATTATTTTAACAAATTGTTAAAATAATAAAATATAGTTTGTTAATGCTTGCATGCATGTGACAACTATTATTTTAGATAACTATGAATTCGCTCATGGATAACTGTAGCATGTCAGTTTTGTCAGAGACCCAGTTAAGATTATATGTGGGACAATGTACTAGTAGATGCTTGACTATTTCTAGTAAGTAGCTTTTTCATGGTTGAGGAACTAGTGTCCTCAAGGATTGCGTAGTTGGACCATAGGTTGACTTGGTATGTTTGGAATTAATTTCATATGCTTTTGCTAATATTTCCTAAGAAAATTGTGCAAGGAAATAGGGATTGGACCATAATTAAAGCCTTTATATACAGGGCTTGGTTGGTTCATGAGACATCTCTTCATATCTTCATAGTTCATTGAGAACTGAACAGCTTGAGAGCTAATTCTTTTTGTATTGTGAATAAGATTTCCACTTGATTGATAATACATGGTTGGGGTTTTATGCTGGAGGTTTTCCCTTGGATATATCTTGTGTTATGCTGGAGGTTTTTTGATGTTGCTCATGAATTCAATTATGCTTTCTCTTAATGTTTTGTAGAAGTAGAACAAGTATTATGCTTTAGGACATTACATATATCTGTTTGTTCTATAGGTGAAATTTCTACAGCTATTGCCTGAATCCATCAACACTATAATTTTTTTCTTCTTGATATGCCCTTCTATATTGATAGTTTGAGGAGTGGTTATTTCAGCCAATACATTACAAGATATGGTCAGATTCATTTCTTCTTTCTCTAGGGTTTGGTCCTGGTGTATATCCTCTTCTTTTGACACTTCTTGTTCCTTTTCTTCCTCCTCTTCATAATCTATGTAAAATAATTTCTTCTCACCACACTTATGACCTTTAGTGTATTTTCTATCACAACTGTAACAAAGCCCTTTTTATATTTTTGCTTCCAATTTTTTTGGTGTCAATCTCGTAGGTTGTGGAAGACTAGGGACAACAAAACTTCCATATTTATAAGATTGAGTGGTAGGCTTCCTTGTTGCCATAATTTTACTTTCCATTTTATTTCCAACCTGAATGCCTTCTCCAATAAATTAGGTTCCCAAAGGCGAACTTCATGTTTGATGTTACCCTTTAAAGTCCCTATGAACACATCAATCCTATGCTCCTATGGAATATCTTTTACCCTTATATTCATTTTTTGGAAGTCCTCAATGTGCTCCATCATTGAACCCTTTTGTTTTAGATTTATCAATTCGCTAAACAAATTGTTTTTTTTTGTATCCTCATAATGTGTTATCATTTCATCCATTAAAATTTCCCAAGTTACAATTTTAATATGAGAGCAAACCCATTGATACCATACAAATTGATTTGGTTCCAAATATAAAGTTGCAATGCATACCTTTTGTGTGTTTTTCACATTATGGAGATTGAAATATTGCTCCATCTGCAGTATCCATGTTATGGGATCCTTGCCCTCAAACTTCGTCATATCGATCTTTGGAATATGGTGGGTCTTTGATCCAATGTTAGAGTTTATGAAATCATGATTAACATTTATTTTGTTCTCATCATGAGTTTCCTATACTACCCTTTTCCCATTAGTAAGCATTTCTTGTGGAAAATTTGTCAAATCTGTTTTCAAATATTCCATCTTACCTTCCACAACTTTCTTTAAACCATCCATCTTAGCTTCCATGTCATTCATCTTAGCTTCTACACATTTGTTTAAACCATCCATCTTAGCTTACACGCCCTTTTTTAAACCGTCCATATTAGCTTCCATGCCATACATCTTAGCTTCTATGTCTTTCTTTGAACCATCCATCTTAGCTTGTGTTACTTTTTGTGAGAGTGAATTTTGTTGCACTTGGTCTCATAATTTTGATATATCATGTTGCATTTCTTCCTCTTCTTCATGAATCATGCTAGAGATTTTAGGTTTCTTACTAGTTGTTTTCATTTTATTTCTTTGGGGCATCAATTAATGATAATAGTGCTTCACTATGCCTTTTGAATTATTTCAAACTAATTTTTCAAACTAAACTTATGCAAAAATTAAAAAAACTACACACCTTTTCTCACTTTGTAGGAGCTCGATATTGAATTTTTTGTATGTCTATAATTCCGTATTTCCAAGGTATGAAATTTCTTCCTGCGGTAGCCCTCTAAGTCTTCTTTCCCACCTTACAAGTCTGATGAAGATTGGATTCTCCAAGTAAGAGTTATGCAAAATCACCCACGATGTCCTGATTATAGACTAGTTCAGTACAACAAACTTATACGAAGTGCGACGTGTCACTGTTTCAACCTTAGGACCTGAAACTGATACATAGAAAACTACACATCATCCTCTTTCTGTAACTTCTTATGAAATTTCAATTTGATGTTTCCCTAGGTCACATGTTTGAGATATAATTTGGGATCCTCCAAAAATGCTAACTTCCTTGGATCATATCTCTGAAAATATAGCGAGAAAAAATCTAAAATTCAGATCCGAGGTTCAGAGTGGTTTCAGCTCAATTCTTTTTTTTTTTTTTTTTTTTTTATCTTTTGAAATGCCACATAAAAAAGTTATAGCGAAAATGCCACAATGACCTGTTTGGGGCAATGAAACCGTCCAAATCTCTGATATCAAATGTTATGAAACCATCTCACAAAAAGATAGAATAGATAGATCAACGACTTAGAAATCAACCTCTTTGAGGGGGGAACCTGCTTTACATTACACAAATGAACAATTCTTGGATGCTACAAATGAAAAAACCTACTTTCTATAAATAGGAGTCTAAGGGGTCACAATATAACCAAAGCTGACCTAACAATAATAAGATAAGGGCACAAAAATGACAATAGTGGGCTTCTATAGGGCACAATAGTAACAATATGGAAACAATAAGGGCTACAATGACAATAGTAATGGGGGAATCACTAGTATTATAGGGACGTAACACTCTTTTCCTTTCCCAAGCACTTAAACAAGAGTGAGATAACATGCCTTTGTCCACTTCATGGTTGGATAAGAGATCCAGTTTCAAATATTTTTGGTATTGAGTTGGGTAGTTTATGTGATGAAGGGACATCATCTAGATGCAAGGTTTACATTTGAGATTCCTTGGAGATTTATTTTAAATTTTGTGTCATCTCTTTGGTGATAATTCATCATCTAAATGTAGAGTGGACTCCTGAGGTGGTTGGGAAGAGATTTTGTGATGTTCATATATATTATATATATATATATATATATATATATATATATAATCATTGGAATAATTTTGGGTCATGAGAAATTATTTATGACGTATTTATCTCTGGTAAACCAGCTAAAATTGGAAGTATTAACAATTTCACTATTATTTAAGTGCTTAGGATGAGACAATGCATGAGACAACACATTTATAAATATTTTAAGCCCAAAAAATTGAATTAATAAGTTTTCAACAATGTTTTTAGACGTTTAGATAATTCCATGCAAACAAATACCCTTGTCCTCAATAAAATGCACTTTTCTATTTTAGAAATTTACTAAAAATACTATCCATAAATTTAAAAAATAAAATGCTTTAATAAAATACACTAATTTATTATAAAAAATAAATAACACTAAAATCTTCTCATACCAAATTTTTTTGAATCTTAATATAATCTAAATGAAATAATAAAACAAATAAAAATAAATAAAAATAAAAAATAGTGATGTGCCGTGTACACTATCCGGTATATGAAGTATCAATATAATCTAACTCCATACTAAGATAATGAAAGCACACCTCCCAAAAACAAGGCAAATCATATATAATCTAACTCCATAGTAAAATAATCAAAACACACCTCCCCAAGACAAGCCAAAGCATATCATTGTCTAACTAGATCCTTCGATAATGAAAGAGAGAAAAGCTAAATCATATCACTCTCCACGATATTGATGTACACCATCTTCTATTTGAATGTAGTGCATATACTATTGATACCTTCAGTTGGTAATGATTAACTAAGGGTTCAATTTAAGTTATTGATTCCTTTGGTTGGTAAGTGATTCCTGGATGGATTCATTTCATGTTATTGATATTTTTGTTGGTAGTGATTAAGTGATGGTCCAATGGTTTAATGCAACGTATTATATACATCTCTGGTTCCCTTTTTATATTTTACCACATGTCTTAGTCCTTTTCAAACACTTTCATGAGAACTTTTAACAATAGAAAAGGGATATCATAATCGGAATTTTGTAATATAATAAAAAGTAGCCCTCATCTCATACAACTTTAAAAGAAACACAGCTTTATGAATTATTAGAAAATCACTTTAAAAGAAACACAACTTTATGAATTATTAGAAAATTGGTGTGAGTGTGGTCCATATGTCAACATTTTAAAGAAAAACCACATACAATCTTGGAGTTGGAGAATTAGTGCCACTTCTCAGAGTAAAGATTCTTTGGACCTTTCATGTTTTTGTCTCTGAGGATAAATGTAAATAATAATATATTTTAATATTAAATTTAATATAAACGTAAAATAAATTGAATTTTATTTGATCAAATAGAACGATTTTTTATTTCTATCATAAAATTAAATTTTATAAAAATATAAAATAAATGTGTTAGAAGTGTTTTTTATCTACTCAATATGGTAGAGTAATTATAATATAATTAGAAATAAAAATAAGATTATAATTAAAAATAAAAAAATTAATGTAATGTGATATAATATAAATATTTTTTTCGAATGCGGGTGTTAGATAAGTCATTAATGCGCATGGCTGTAGAATAAGTGGGCGGCTAATCTGACTCTGCAATTCACTGCTCGCTACAGCTTTCTAGACACAGAAACATACATCGTCGACATAGAATAAGGAGCAGGTGAGGTGGTAGTTGGGCGATACCACTCGCCCTTCGTCCATACTCCCTTCTGTCTCCACTTCCCCATCTGCCTCCCCTCTTGCTAGCCCCTCCAATTCTTGCTTCCTTGGCAGATACCGAGACACCCATAGTGTTGGCATTATGGCACAGGTTTGGAGCTATGGCACAGGTGTTGTCCTTGATGGCAACCCTCTCTGGTAACAG
>APFE030756682.1:112689-147726 GCA_000404065.3 Pinus taeda
AAAACTTGTGGAAGGTTCGATTTTTGAAGGCCGTACTACCTGGCACAAAAATCGAGGTCAAAGGGTTGACCATTTTGCTGCTGCGTTGACTTTTAGCTTGCTGCCCCTCCGTTGACTTTTTAGGACATCGTTGACTTTTGTAGAATTGACTTGGGTTGACTCATCCACTGGTTGGAGGGTTGTTGTGACACATGCTGGGCTGGCTGACCAAAGGAGACTTTGTTGGTTGAAGCATCCTGTTGACCGCCGAAACAAACACACACATTTTTCCTACTTCTGATTTGTCTTCTATAAGATCTGCTTATATGTTCTATCTGCATTTTGCTTAACTACTTGTATGATTGTTGTGAGAAAAGTGAAATTGCTCTTAGCATAGAACATCTACAAAACTTTACACACCACATTTGCTTTCTCGCGAACATGTTGAGATAGTTCTAGGTTTAATCGAGGCATGGGCAATGGATGACAATGAAGCACATTCTGAGATATCTTTGTAGTAATGTGAATTATGGCTTGAGATACATTGCAAACAGAGATGTACAAATTCTAGGATATATAGATGCAAATTGGGTTGGAAGTGTTTAGGATAGGAAAAGTACCTTGGGAGTATGCTTCAGTTTCGGTTCCACTATGATATCTTAGATGAGTAGGAACCAGAGGTCGATTGCACTCACCACTGCAAAAGTAGATTACAACACAACTAATGAGGCTTGGACTGAATCAATATGGCTCCAAAAGTGGTTTGCAGGACTATTCGACCAAGAGTCAGAACCGACTGTGATACATTGTGACAATAAAAGTTGTGTGAATCTTTTAGAGAATCCCATGTTCCATGACAGGTTGAAGCATTTTGAGATCAAGTACCACTATATCCGTGACATGGCGCAGAGGAGAGTGATAAGGCTTGAGTACATCTCCACTGATGAGAAACTAGTTAATGCTCTCACAAAGTCGTAGCCTAAAGACAAGTTTATGTACTCCAAATACAAGTTGGGCTTGTGGAGATTACCCCTCTTGTTGAGAGGTAGTGCTAACATGTCTACTACATAGATGAAAATTCTCTTGAAAGGGAGAATGGACCGAGATGTCAAGAGTACTCAACATGTAGGTTTGAGTGAGTGCCTCTTGGAGGGGATCTGATCACACACCGGAAGGGTGTAGTCAGGTCCTATGACCCAATCACAAACTGGAAAGGTGTAGTGAGGTATGTCAATTGTTGGACCTGATCACATATCAAGGAGGATGTAGTGAGAACCTAGGCCTGATAACACATCGAAGAGGATGTAGTGAGGTCCTTCAACATCTATACCTAATCACACATTAGGGAGGATTTAGTGAGGTATTTTCAACATCTAGACCCGATCACCAACCAAGGAGGGGTTTTATTCAATCTTGGCTCAGAGTGCTCACCAAGAAGGGTGAGTGAGTGCTTACTGGTTGAGGGTCTCAGCATGTTGGCCTAGGGAGAGGCTTTGGGATTTGAGGACAAATCATTCTAGAGGAGTGAGTCGTTATATGCTAATGACATTGCCATGGGTTTGCAATCACCCCAAATATAGCCAATAGCAGATGTTGATGGTAGATGATGATTTAATATAACATTTTCTTAGAGAAATTTGTCAACTTGAGAACACCTATGACAATAATAATGAATACCTCCCTAGTTAAGAGGGAGTGTTGAATTTGTAACGATGGTTGACCCTCATAATGTACTTGGTGTACTTGTATATATTATTGTAAAGCATATTTCAAAATGCTAGAGTCTAAAGAAAATTTATTTTGAGTCCAAGTCCCATTGCAACTCTTTAAAGAAGAAAATTTGAATTTTTGAATTATAATTTTTGGGTCTAAAAGTACTTAAGTCAGCCTCCCTCCAAGTCAAGTCATCCATGGCAAGAGACACACCCATTCGGCCAAGACAGATCACTATATAAAGACAGCTCGACCTCCTCCACTTGGGCAATTTGTATCTCTCACAGAAGACAATTTTTGGGCAAGTAAGTGAAGGAAAAGAAGGATGAATAGGATGAAGAAGAAGATGAATTTGGGTCTCTTTCTCTCTCTTGCAACTCACACATGTGGATAGTCTCTTCTCTCTTGGTTTGCACTTTTTCTAGGTATTTTGTTGCAAGGGGGTGAAATTCTAGGCAACTACAAGGGCCGAAATTCTAGGGTGACTAGTAACTGCAGGAGGACCGAAATTCTCGGTCGACTAGCAAAGCGAAGTTTTAGATTAGATTGGTAGGCTTGACTTTGAGGGGAAGACTAGGTTTGACCATAGGTCTAGGTGTGGCTCTCGTTGAACAAGAAGAATTTCTCTATTGAAAAAAGGTGGTTGGTTTTTTCCACTTGGTGGGTTTTCCTAGGGTAAATCTTGTCCTCTTTTGTGCATTGTGATCTCTATTGTTTTATTATTTTTTATGGTTGAATTTCTAAAGTATAATTACTGAATGATAATATTGGAATAAGTAAAATAAGATCTACGTCAAGAATAATTATCATTTTTTTCAAAAATATTGTGTCATTCTCTATTGCACTTAGAAAATCAACAGATGGAAAAGTACTTGTATGATCCAAGGGCTCTAGTATAGATGATGCCAGGGTTATTTGGATTCGTGAAGGAAGATTGTATAGAATCATGAGTCAACCAGCTCAAGCACTAGTACATGATGAAATCAATCCGAGTGAGTTCTGACATAGAAGATATGGTCATCTTCATTATAGAGAATTACCTAAATCAAACCAAATAGTTTCAGGCATCCCTGAATTACACATAGATCAAGAGGGTGTTTGTAAAGGTTGTGCACTTGGAAATAACATCAAGAAACCATTTCCAAGTAATGACAATAGATCTAACAAATTTTCAAATTTGATTCAATCTTATGCATGTGGTCTGATGCCTGTGAGATCACTTGATTATATTATGTGACATTTATTGTTGACTTCTCTCGTAAGACATGGATCTATCTCATGAAGAATAAGGATGAAGTCTTCACACGGTTTCAGGAATTCAAAGCTGAAGTGGGGAACGTGACAAGTAAGAAGATCAAGATTTTGAGATCTGACAATGGAGGAGAGTACACCTCAAAATAACTTGTTGCTTTCTATAAGAAAGTTGGGATTAAGAGGGAGTTGATTGTTCCCTATAATCCACAACAGAATGGTGTGGCATAAAGAAAGAATAGGTCCATTGAAGAATCTATCAAGGCTATGATGCATGATCAGAATTTGTCGATGTTATTATGGGGAGAAGCATCATTGTCAATTGTATATATTCAAAATAGAAGTCCTCATAGAATTTGGAAGATGTGACTCCTAAAGAAGCGTTCTCTAGACAAAATTTATAGGTTTGTCATATGAGGATCTTTGGTTTCCCTGCCGAAATTCACATTCGTAAGGATGAAAGGAACAAGTTAGAACCTTCAGGAAAGAATTTGTTGGTTACTGTGAATCATCAAATGCCTATAGAATCTACATTCCATAACAATGACAAATTGAGGTCAATTGAGATGTCAGCTTCGATGGAAAGTTGCATATTGGAAGTCAAAGGAAGGCTCCATGGATTCCGTTGATGAAGTAAAGCATGAGGTTTCGAAGGAAGAGCGTTTGAGTTCTAAATAATGCCTTGAAGAGCTAGAAGGGCCTTGTGAACTAGTAGAATTGACTATTGCTCTAGAAAATTAGAAAGAGACCAACATGGCTTATATCTACATTGGAAGAAGCATATGGACATGCAACTCCTAATGCCACATCTAGAGAAAACAAGAAACCTGAAAGGTTTTCTAGCTATGCAACTTTTATGACTAATCTTATTGTTGTAGAGCCTTCCAGTTATGAAGAAGCAGCTAGCCAACAAGTATGGAAGGAGGACATGAATGAAGAATACCAATCCATCATAACAAATGATGTCTGGGATATTATGACTATGTTATTGTTTTGTATTTTTGAGGTTGTGTAAGTAAATACATTGTACAACATCAAACCACATTTGAATGTTGGGATCTAGCACTACCAACTTCAGATAGGGCTCTCTCTTTATGATTTAACTTGGTTTTTAGGTTGATTTTAGGCTAGTTATGATTATGCTTGGTTGTTTGTTTGAATTTGGTTGTTTGGTTTGGTTGGTTGATATGATCAAATTACTTTCTTTCCATTGGGATATGGATTCAAATAAAGTTGGATGTTGCACCAAAAGTTCAAAGGAGTAATCATAGGGCAAGCTAGCTACGTTTCCTGGATCTTTAAATTCAATTATGGAATGGAGAAAAGGTGTGATTCAGTAGGGATTGAGAAGCATTTAAGAATTTCTCAATCAGACTTCAGAAGAAAACATACAAATTGTAAACGCAATCCAAATAAGGTGTTCAAAAACATATCTTATTTTTCACGTCTCTTGTTTTACAATTAGATTTCAGGTGCATAACATAAAGAGAATAACAGTGAAAACAAAATTACAGTAAGAAAAACATCACTAGTATATCGTAACACAAGTATCTTGTGAAGATTCTTTTATTAATGGTGCTCCAGCAACGTGAAAAAAGTACTATGCTAGACAGAAAGATGTTACAATGTTTAGGAACCAACCCTCAATACTTCGATGAATGAAGTATTTAAACATAAATTGCAAAAAGATTACAATTAATGCCTCATCGACATGACATTCTATTATTAACTTCAAACTAACAGAATGAAAAAATGCGACTAAAAGAGGTGAACTTGATGAAGTGATTTGGACATCTGGCACTCCTTTGGTGGAGATCAGTTGTTGAGTGGCCACTATTTGGGTGTTGTGCTGGTGAAGCTGACTTGTTCTTTAATCCTGGAACTCACACAACTTATCCCACCGCTCCTCATCTGGAATGGTCACTTTGTTTACCTTGTGATAGATCTCATCTACCTCGGTATACCGAGCGAATGTGGGTTTTACTAAAAAAATGTGTTTTATGTCATGTTGGATGAAACTCATGTTGTTGATAGCTTCACAGAAAGATCTCCCTGTCATAGTACCTTTAATGTGGGAATACTTGGCAGTATCCTTGGCAACGTCTTTCAGCTTCTTCATATAGTCTTCCTTGGTCATCAGCTTGTCATTGATTACAAATAAAGAAGGAAGTCCCTTCTTAGTTGACTGCTACCTCCAAAGTATGACATTTCTCTGCCAGCTACTCATTCAAATTATTCTTTGTCAGAACTTTATTTACTTCTAAAATTGTTTCCGTTCTCTTATCTACTCTCAAATCATCCAATTCATATCTATTTTTAGAATTGAGAAATTTTATGATTGTCAGGCCAGGCAATAACTCCATTAAGCAAAAATGGATTCATATTTTCTATTGCATCAGGTAGGTTTATTATATACATGAGGAAGAGACTGTTCAGTTCATCTCCTGATGACTGTTCATATTTCTCATTTATTTATTTACATATATTTACCCAATCACAAGGATTAGGTGTAAACATTCCCCCCCTAATTTGAAGGGATGTTGGTGAGTCCAAGCATCATTCTGAATCATTCAAGCTTTTCCCTTCCAAGCGCTTTGGTGAAGATGTCTGCAATTTTCTCATTTGTGGAACAATGACGGAGATGGATTGTTTTGGCCTCAACATGATGTCGAATTAGATGATATTTAGTATTGATGTGCTTCGTTCAATCATGGAACTTTGGATTCTTGGCCAACTTTATTGCAGAGATATTGTCAATCATGAATGGAGTTGATTGTACTTGTTTTACCTGCAAATCTTCAAGAATTTTCCTAAGCCACACAATTTCGATTGTTGCTTCCACTGCTGCCACGTATTCTGCTTCCTCTGTGGAATCTGCTAGAACTGATTATTTGTGTGATCTCCAAGAGACAGCTCCTGATCCAAGACTCATAGCATATCCTAAAGTTGATACTCCAGTTTCTTTGTCTCCATTGAAGTCTAAATTAGAGTATCCAATCAAACTGAAGTCGTCCACCTGTGTATACTTGATTCCAAAGTCTTGAGTTCCCTTCAAGTACCTTAGAACTTTTTTTGCAGTAGACTACTGTCCCTCACAGGGCTTTTACATAAACCTGGAGAGGATTCCAACAGCAAACAAAAAGTTTGGTCTGGTAGTAGTTAGGTAGTTGAGACTTCCTACAAGATGTCTATACTTTGTTGCATCCTCAAATACTTTTCCTTCAATAGATGTGAGCTTTAAGTTTTGTTCCATTGGAGTAATAAGAGGATTGCACTCTATCATACCAAACCTATTCAACAAATCTCCAATGTATTTCTTTTGAGAAAGAAATATGGACTTTGGAAGTTGGGTTACTTCAATGCCAAGATAGTAATGAACATAGCCCAAATCAATCTTTTCAAAACTTTTCCCCAATTCCTTCTTTATGGATGCAATGTAGCTTTCATTGTTCCCTGTCATTAAAAGATCATCTACATATACCACAAGATATACAACTATTTTGCCAACTTTCTTGACAAATAAAGTTGCATCATCAAGATCAAAATGATTGAAATTGAGTTTCAGAAGATGCTCAGTTAGTTTTTCATAGCAGGCTCGCGGTGCTTGTTTGAGGCCATACAAGGACTTCACAAGTTTGCATACTTTATGTTCATGTCCTTTCATAGAAAATCCTTCAGGTTGGGACATAAAAACATTTTCTTTTAGATCTCCACTCAAGAAAGTAGTTTTTACATCCATTTGATGGACTTTCCAACCATTCTGAGCTGCTAGTGCAAAGAGTGTCTGGATGGTAGCCCATTTTGTTGTGGGGGAAAGAGTCCCCTCATAATCGACCCCTTCCTTCTGTGCAAAACCTTTTGCCACAAGCCTAGCTTTGTGCTTGTCAATGAGCCATCAGCTTTATACTTGTTCTTGTAGACCCACTTGCAGCCAATTGGTTTGGTTCCTAATGGAGGATCAACCAGCTTCCAAGTGTCGTTCTTTATGAGGGCATCATACTCCTTCGGCATCGCTTCTTTCCATTCATCATGAGAAGCAGCTTCTTTGAAGGAAGTTGGTTCAAAATCTATAGACAAGTTTAATTCACAATCATAAGAAACATCCATATCAACAGGTGAATTAGAGTCATCTACATCACCTCCATTTGGCCGGTTTGAATTTCTGGTTCCTATTTTTCCAACTTCATCAGGCTGAACACTTTCAAGTGTCTTTGTCAGCCACTTTGGGGGGCCTTTCTGAGATGGTCCAGGCTGCTCCGTTGATTGAGTTGGGACTGAATCAAGATTGAGTCACCCAATTCTATCAATTACATCACTTAAAGCATCATCCGTTGTTGGAGTTTCATGCGGGGGAGAGTGTTCTTCAGAAGAAGATTCCACATGCTAATCTAGTATAGGAATCCCCCGTTCAAGATGTGGAATCTGATTATCAAATTCTTGAAAGATTTTTCTTTTGTGAATATATCCAAACGATCAAGTTGCCACTCAACAACATTGTCAGTTTTGGATGATTCAAGAAAAATTACATCTCTAGATACAACAAACTTCTTATTTACTTCATCATAGAGGTGGTATGCTTTGGAGGTGTTTGAATACCCCAGAAAGATACACTTACGACTTCTAGCACCAAGTTTGTTTCTCTGTACCTTTAGTATCAAGGCATAACAGGTGGAACCAAAGACCCTGAGATGCTTTACCGAAGGAACATGTCCATACCATATTTCATATGGAGTCTTGTTTCTTATAGCATTATATGGACATATATTCTTTATATATGCAACACATAGAGAAACATCAGCCCAAAACATTATCTTTACATTTTTTAAGAAGAGCATGGATTGTACCATATTTAAGATTGTCTTATTCATTCTTTCAGCTACACCATTCTGTTGGGGATTATAAGGCACAGTTGTTTGATGTTTGATCCCATGTTGGCGAAGATAGTTTTCAAATTCTTTTGATGCATACTCTTTTCCATTATCAGTGTGAATAGACCCAATATGAGATTGTGCATCATTTTCAATCCATTTATGAAAATTCTTGAATGTTTGAAAAACATCAGATTTGTTCTTCAATAAATAAACTCAACACATTCTGGTGTAGTCATCAATAAATGTCATCATATATTTATTTCCATTTGCAAAAGGAATAGGCATTGGACCACATAAATCTGACTGAATGAGTGCAAGTTTTCTATGTGCTCTTGAATGTGAATCATGAAAAGACTGTTTGTGATGCTTTCCTAGAATGCAAGCATCACATTGCTTAAGTTTCCTAGGAATTGTAGGTAAACCAGCAATACCATTTTTCTTCAACAAGCGGAGGCTGTCATAGTTCAAATGTCCAAATCTAGCATGCCATAATAAACTTGATTGAAGTGTACCTTCTTCATGATGAGAATTGTATGAGAAATGTTGTGCACGAGAAGAGGTTCCTTGCAGCTTGAGAAGCCTTTCTTCTTCTATTCCCCTCATGACAAGTGAGTGGTCAGATGCTTTTCTTACCTCAAGCTTGCCATCAAACATATGAATGGAGTGACCTTGCTGGCGAATGTGGACCAAAGACAACAAGTTTCTCTTGAGTTGTGGGAGATATAGAACATGATGCAAAAGAAAGTCTGGAAGACCAGGCAGTTTAAGCCTGATTGTGCCAAGCCCTAATGGCTTGATTTTTGATTGGTCTGCAAAGTATACTGCTCCATCAACATTGTCAGTGCATTTTTCAAAAAAATATTTTCTTTGAGTCATGTGGTAGGTTGCTCCTGAATCAAGCAACCAATCATTTTTCCAAGAAGCAAGTGAAGCATTAAATAAATCTTCATTTACTCCAATATTACATTGTGCCACAACATAGTGAGCAGATTCAGGTGCTTTACCTTTATTTGTATCATCAGTTTTACCTTTCTGTTGGTTTCTTTGCTACTCAATTTTGTCCCATGGTAACTTGCATGTAGAGGCATCATGTGATCCATTTCTTTTGTAGCGTATGCAGTGCAAATCTGCTTTTTCTCCTTGAGAGTGTTTGCCCCCTTTGCCTCTAAAATATCTTCCTCTTCCTCTTCGACCACATCTTCCTCTGGAAGAATCTATAGCAAGATTCTTTTCTTTATGAGCAAGGCACACAGCCTCTTCAGAAGATTCAGGGGCTGTCTTCTTTCCAAAAGCTTTCTCTCTTTCAACAAACTTTTTCACAAGAGAGTCAAAGGTGATATCTTTGAGATTATCATTTGCTTGCAATGACTCAAGATAATTGGAGTAAGTAGGATAAAGTGCCTTGAGAAAAGCGATAAGAGGAATATCCAATTCAAGCTTAGTGGATTTGATATCATGCACTATAGACTTTACTTTAGATGCAAGAGCAAGAGGATCATTATTTTGCAGTTCAAGAGTGAAGAGCTTAATCATGAGTTGAACAACTTCAAGTGTAGAATATGAGTCATAGAGTTCTTTCAGCTTTTGTAAGGCTTCAAAAGCAATTGAAAATGGCGAAATATGGCGACTCACCTCTTCATTTACAGATGCTGCGATTAATGCATAAGCTTTGTTGTTCTTGTTTTCCCAAATGACGAGCTCTTTGTCTGATGTAGGCTGTTCTGGCTTTGTGTCTCCGTCTCCAACACACACTCCTTTCCACAACTCATTGAAAATGAGCGTGTGTTTTATCATCCGGGACCACTCAGGATAGTTCTCTTTGCCAGTGAGAACTATTCCCACAATAGATATGATTGAATGCATATTGTAAAAAAAAACTTCTGTTTTTGATGGAAAAAAATGCACTGTAGTAGCAATATTCTGAATTCTCATGAAAACCAAGAAACAAGTTGCACAGATATTCTAATGCTTCTTTTGGAAAACAATGAATAATATCATGTCAGACAACCAAGTTCCAATCCATTTGGAACACAACCAACATTTAGGCACACCAACACTGCAACAAGTAATGATCCATTTATCCTATCGACTTTCTGATTATCCTCTACTCTTAACTAAATTCCATTTTATGCGCAAACAATCAGTGCATCAACATACACTAACAGCTTTCTAATATGTATTAAAACATATTGCAAAAAAAAAACAGGGAGAGTCGATAGCTTGAGAAAAAAGGTTGTCTACAAAGTAGCTGGATGCATCAGTGTTGGACCCGAATTTCCGTGGAGCCACTCCTCTGCTTCCGCTGGTGTACATGCAGCGTGGTGATGAGCATGGCGCTGACATTGATGCGCAAGCCAAAGGTGGCGCATGTCGCTGGAAGTTCAAGCACGATCGTCCATTATCCCTAGTTTCAAGCCTTCTACATGAAATCAACAGTCTTCTAAAGAGATTCTTAACAGTGTGAAGAATAGCCACCCAAGTTATACACAACAAAAATTCAAAGGAAGAATCCTTAACTAAATAGATATAATGATTTAATGTAGCAGAGATGCGGTGGCAGATCACAAACACCAGCGTTTACACCAGATTAAGGTTCTGGTTCGAAACAACGTGGGTTGATATCCAAGCAGCAGTGAGGAGGTCGGGCTATGCGATGACAATGAGATTAGCGGAGGGCTTCATTCAAAAAGAAAGGAGGCTGAGCATCATTTGAAACTCGAAACGAAGTAGCATCAAAACTCGAAACTCGAAAAGGCCTCCCAGTGCTTTCTTTGTATTCATACATGAGTTCCGAAAGGAATACAAAAAATCAAACCCTGACACGAATTCAGTTTCCACCGTCGGGAAAGCATGAACAACATCAGGATAGTTCAACGCATGTCAGGCCAACGTTATAATGTAATGAGTAGCGTGATAATGTGATGAGCAGCTTTATAATGTAATGAGCAACGTTTAGCCAACGGACCAATGTACAACACACAATAGCGACTATGGAGGGGACAGAGAGTGCAGTAGACAGTGGACAAAGAGCAGTAGGAAGTGGACAGAGAGTAGTAGGCAGAAGGGAGTTACAACTATTTTGGGAGTTGGCTCTGATACCATGTCAGGCCAGGTAGTAACTCCACCAAATTCAATTCATGTTATTCCTTTAGGTTGGTCTTTATTATATACATGAGGGAGATTGTTCACTTCATCTCCCGATGACTTTTCATATTAATTATTTATTTATTTACATTATATTCACCCAATCCTGATGATTAGGTGTTAACATATACCGATGACCCAAAAATCGTGAAGTGACCAACATCTGGCCTCTTACCGGGATAAGCCTCCTCTGGTGTCTTCATCCCAAGTATCCAATGTGGTTTACGGTTCTGAACATAAACCATTGTGTTGCATGCCTCAGCCCACAAGTGTAGTGGTAGGCCTTGATCATGCAACATCGCCCTCCCTGCCCCTACTATGCTTTTTTTCTTCCTCTCGTCCACCCCATTTTGCTGAGGGTTATGGGGTGCTGTCAACTCATGTTTAATCCCTTCCGCTGCACAGACGTTCTTGGACTCATTAGAGACATACTCACCACTGTTATCACTCCGTAGAGGATTAATCTTCTTGCCTGACTCTTTCTCCACCAATTATTTAAACTCACAAAAATTTGTGAAGGTTTGATCCTTTTTCTGCATGAAAAAATATCTAGCATTTTCAAGAAAAGTCATTAACAAATATAACATAATACCTGTGTTTGGTCGTGGATGTTGTCGAGAATGGTCCACACACATTTGAATGAACTCACTCTAGAATAACTTCTACTCGACTGTCTATGTCGTGAAAGGAAGACTTGGTGTATTTACCCAAAGTACACCCCTGGCATGTATCAACTTGCACTAGTGTACCTTTGGGAAAACCAATGGATATCTGCCACATGATCTTCAAAGCCCCATGATGCAAGTGGCCCAATCACCTGTGCTAGAACTTGCCAATGTCTTGGCTCTGCACCATCTCTGCTTTCATGCTCAAAGCAGCATAATCCTCTACCTCCAGCTTATAGAGATTCTTCACCTGAATCCCTATCTTCGTTACCTGACCCATGGCTATGTGTCGAAGGAACGCCTTTCCTTTTGAGAATATCACATCATAGCCTCTATCCTTAATCATGGCAACAAATACCAGGTTCTTCTTCAGCCTAGGCACATACATAACATTCGTCAAGGTGAGTGGAGCCCCATGCTCCCTCTGAAAAGTAACCGTGCCCAATCCAGTAGCACTATACCTCCCGTCGTCACCCATCTCGATATGCATTTGGAGATCTTTCTCCTCTAGGTCACTGAATAACTCCTTTTTACCAATCATGTGGAATGAAGCTCCACTGTCTAAGTACCATACACTTCCCATCATTGATGACACCATGCATGCAATGAGAGAAAAGTCTAATTCAAATTGAGAGGCCAAAGCCTCACCCACCGCTCCTCCTAAGGACTTCTTGAGTGGACAATTTGTAGCAAAATAGCCTAGCTCATGACAATGAAAGCATTTCACTTTTGTCGTGTCTTTCTTCTTACCTCCATGGCAAGAATCTAATTTGGAATGGGAAGCTTTCCCTTTCCCCTTTTTTGCCTTAATCGTTAAGGCACAATTCTCTTCATCATCAGTCTTTGATGAAGAGCCATCCTTCTACATCAAATCCAACCACAATCATTCCCAATTTGGTAGCTTCTCCTGACCATTGACATAGTATTGATAACTATGCCAACTCTTTGGGAGTCCCAGAAGAGCAAGACTCACCATATCATCCTCGGCAATCGTGATTCCAACACCATCACAATATTGAGTGAACTTGGTCAAGTATTTTGGAATAGTCTCGCCTTTATCCATTTTGATTTCTTGAAGATTGTCCTTCAATGCCAATTTCCTTTGGTCATTGTTGTTCTGATACAAGTCTGTCAATGCTTTCCACATAGCATACGAAGTTTCCTTTCCACGGAGACCCGAGACAATGTGGTCTCAAACTTCCTCAAGGATTATCCGCCTTGCCTTCACTACACACTTCTTCCATTCGGCCAGATTCTGTGCATCCGATGTTACTAGCTTAGGAATGTCTTGATCAACGAATTCCTTCAAGCCATTATCCTCCAACATAATCTCCATTCTTTCCCTCTAGGCTATATAATTTGAGTTTCCTTCTAAGGCATACTCGAGCCTAAAACTATAGAACGCCATCTGTCGATCCTGAAGTATGTATTGCAAATTCGAATTTCACCTGTAACCCAAAACTCAAAACTTCAAAATATCCTCTAGTATATCATCTTTAGCTCCGATACCATGTAGAATTTCCTACAGATTCACAAGCTCATGCAATTTACTAAATCATAGGACAAAAATCTACTTCTACTTTCAACCAGCGGAAGCCAATAGATCGATGAAAACAATATGAACATGAAGAAGATAAATCAATGGCACATAACACAATAAGTTTTCTTGGGAAAGCCACAACTCAAAACCCCGACTATCTGTATTGCATTAATCATAAATATGAGTGAAGATACAAAGCTTGTTCTCATTAGAACAATTCTGCACAAGTATGCTCAACCCTCTACCTCACAAGCCAGCTCTTACCCAAAACTTATCCAATTTCCACTGCCTGCCAAGCCCCTATTTTCTTGCACAATTCCTAGGATGAATAGCCTGTATCTAAAGCAAATTCATGCTTCCAAAACTGGGCAATCCAAACATAGGTCCTTCTTTGATTGCATGCATGATATTTACAACTCAATAAATCATACAACTGATAGTACACTTTCTTTGAACTGACATGCACGAGTTTCTCATGCGAGAATCTTCAGTTAACTGAAGTAACACTTGTGGATGCACCAGTGCACCAAGTGACAATTGGTCCTCTATTAATTCCACAAATAGTTAGAACTAATTTAACTGACCATAAATAAAAAAACTGAGTTAATCTAATTGCAACTCAAATAAACTCATCTTGGACACCTAAAACTTATGGATAACATATAAATGACTATAGAAGGACTTCCAACTCGAAATTCCTAAGCTAATTAATTAATTTAAACTTAATTAACTATTTACAGGTTGTTATGAGAATAGAATTCGATTTTAATTCACATTTTAATTCAAGGACAAATTAATCTAGAATTTCTTGTTGCCATTTCTCAACAAGGAGGGCTTCTAAAACGTCACATTTAAGGGTTGCCAATTGTCATGAGCCTAAAAACATCTTAGGCCGACGTTGACACTTATGGTGTCAACCCCAAATATAACTTCAAAAATTCATATCTCCACTTCCACAACTCAGAATTTGACGATTCTCGAAGTGTTGGATTCTGCCTTCCACCCTATATCATCTCATGCCATTAATGTAGAAACGTGCTCATGGAAATGCCCACAAGTGACTCATGTGGCGCTTTTCCCTCCAAACCTCGAACCCTAGGGCTTGGGGTACCTCCCAAGCTACGCACAAATCAACATATATGTGTTGTAACATTGAAAGGAATATAATGAAAAATCAACCTGGTAGTCCCAGTTTAGGATCCAGGGGAAAATCTATGTGTACTTGTTTTGTGTTTCTCGTCATTATATAGTTTCGGGAAAATCTATGTGTACTTGTTTTGTGTTTCTTGTCGTTATATATTTTCTATCTTTTAAGAATTTGTTTGTAGGTAATTTTTGTACAGGGTTAAAACCTACACCAGTGTTATTTGTAAAGAAGAAAGATGGTACTCTTAGGTTGTGCATTGAGTACAAATAGTTGAATAAGGTGAGGATCAAGAACATTTATCCTTTACTATAGATTGATGACTTGTTTGATCAATTGAAGGGAGCAACAATGTTCTCAAAGATTTACTTGAGATAAGGATATCATCAAGTACGCATCAAAGAAGAGGACATATACAAGACGTCATTTCGTACCAGGTATGGGCATTATGAGTTTGTGGTAGTTCTGTATGGTCTTACTAATGCTCCAACTGCATTAATGTATTTGATTAGTAATGTGTTGTGTCCTTTTCTCAACAAGTTTGTGATAATGTTCATTAATGATATATTGATATATTCTAAGAATGAGGAAGAGCACGCAAAATATCTAGCAACAATGTTAAGATTGCTGAGATAATGAGTTGTATGCCAAAGTTAACTAGTGTAGTTTCTTTCAAACATAAGTTCATTACTTGGGACATGTTGTTTCCAAGGAAGGTACAACAATGGACCCAAAAAAGATCAGAGTTATCATGGAGTGGGAATCTCCTAAGAATGTGGATGAGGTCAAATCATTCATGGGATTAGCAGGTTATTACAAGAACTTCATCAGGAACTTCTCATGGATTGCCTATCTTATTACATCCTTACAAAGGAAAGGAAATAAGTTTGAATGGACTGGGGAGTGTGCAACTAGTTTTGAGTAGTTGAAGCAATTGCTTATGAATGCTCGGTCTGGAAGATTGCAGATCCTGACAAAGAGTTTGTGGCATGTACAAATTCTTGCAATAGAGGACTTGGTGGTGAGTCCTGATGCAAGAAGGACAGGTGGTATTATATGAGTCAAGGAGATTGAATGAGCATGAGAAGAGCTATGTGACTCATGATCTTGAGTTGGAAGTTATCATTCATGCATTGAAGATGTGGAGACATTATCTTCTTAGCAGAAGTTTCATCTTGATGAGTGATCATAGTGGACTGAGGTACTTGTTTAACCAACCCAATATGAATTCCAGACAAGCTATAAGGTAGGCTACCCTCAGTGAGTTTGACTTTGAGATCGGGTACATTAAGAGAAAGGAGAGCAGGGTTGCAGATGCTCTTAGTAGGAGAGTGTAGGTGAATCACATTGCAACATTGAGTTCTTATGGGACAAATTTGCAAGAGCGTATCTTTCAGGATGGACAACATGATAACAGGTATCAATAGTTGAGGCACAGATTACAACAACAGGGTGAAGGTGATAGGGATGAGGAGTATCATGTCACAACAGATGTCTTGGTCATATTCAGGAACAAGATTTATGTGTCAGATAACACTGAGCTCGAGAAGCTTATATTGAGGGAATTTCATGTCAAGTTGTATTCATGTCACTCGGGATATTATAAGACATTAGCAATAGTAAAGAAGCTCTACCATTGGCCACACTTGAAGAAAGAGGTGTTTGAGTTTGTTGTGAGATGCTTGGATTGTCAGCAAGTGAAAGTATATTTTAAGCATCCTACTGGCTTGTTACAACTAATTTTGATTCTAAAATTGAAATGGGAGGTCATTTCCATGGACTTCATTACAGGTTTGTCAAGGACATTGAAGCAACATGATTCCATCATGGTTGTGGTTGATAGGTTAAGTAAGGTAGCTCACTTCATTGCAATTAAGTCTACTAATTCAACTAGTAAGGTAACTCAGGTCTTCATTAGGGAGATAATGAGATTGCATGGTGTTCCTAAGAAGATCATATCAGAGAAAGATACCAAATTCACTTCCAAGTTTTGGAAGGAGTTGTTTTCAGGTTTGGGGACTGAGTTGGATTTTAGTACAATATATCATTTGCAGACAAATGGATAGATAAAGAGGGTCAACACGATTCTTGAGGACATGTTGAGGATATATGTCATGAATCAACAACGAAAGTGGGAGGAGTGCCTTCCAATGGTTGTGTTTTCTTATAATAATGGGTATCATGAATCCTTGAAGACGAGTCCATTTGAGGTTCTTTATGGGTAGAGTTGTAATATTCCTATTAGCTAGAGTGATCCAGTGAATAGGGTATTGATTAAACTCGACATGTTGGCAGAGATGGAACAAGAAATGCAGGATATCAAGAGGAGTTTGAATGAAACACAAGACATGTAAAAGAGTTATGCAGATCAACACATGGTATTTAAGGAGTTTCAGGTTGGGGATCATGTGGACCTGCGCATCAATACCAAGAGGATCTCCTTGAGGACTGGGTCATGTGCCAAGTTGGCACCTTGGTATTGTGGGACTTTTGAGATCCTTGAGAGGATTGGACAATGGCTTACATACTTGCATTGCCTCCGACAATGAAAGTCCATTATGTTTTCCATGTTTCATTACTTAAGAAGTATGTCCCTAACTTGGTTGGTATTTTCATATAATAATAAAATTTATTTTTCTACTATGATTCATGTATACTTGTAGTGATCACTATGGTTGAGTTGCAATGGTTTTCTATGCTGGTTATTTGCAAGTTATATGTTGGTTACATGATGTATTTTAGTTATGGATCTTGACATGTTTTGATGAATATATGAATGGTTGAGGAATGTATGGACTAGAAAGTGCTATTGCAACTAGTTAGAGATGGCTTAGACCTTCTCGACGATTTTAAGATGAATTTTAGAGATCTATACTTAGATATGCATTCATGACCTATAGCTCACAAGTTTACCATATGTTTGACGAAATGTCTGATGTGGATTAGGCATGTCTAGATCAAGTTTTGGATTCAAGTTTGAATGATTGACATTGTATTTATGAGAAATATGATTCTGGAAAGTTACAGGAAGTTCTGGGAAGTGGTCTGGAGACTAGCCTAAAAAATGGCTCAGATCTCGGGACTACAGGCATAAGACTGGAGATCTGAGGTCATAACTGCATGGAGCAAGGCTCGTGAGTGCAGTTGGAGGCTCACAACTGCATGCAGGCAGTTTCAAGGGCGCAATTATAGATCTAGGTCAGAGAAAAGGGTTCCATCTCAAGGATTGGTCACTTCGAGTGGTTGTTCAACCTCTGAGTGATTTGTGGTTCCAAGGAAATTCAATAAGTCTCAGTTATAGGCCTCACTTCCTTAACTGGAACTAGGAGGTCGGGTCAGGTCATAGTGACACTTGTCTCATGTTTACCCTATAAAGCTTGTGAATTTGGGTAAATGTGGGAGGGGGTGGTCACAAAGATGCTAATTCCCTCAAAGACAAACTTCAAAAAGTGGAACGAGACAAGGATTTTAATAGGATTTTATATAATAATCTTAGTTTAGAACATGAATGATTGAAGAAGGAGAATACAAAGCATTATGGAAACTGGAGATGGTACATAGTTGAAATAATCCAACTTCAAGATCAAATTAAGAAACAATAAACACCATAAAAGGATCATGAAGTTGATGAAGCAAAGAAGGAAGTGGATCACCTCAAAACATGATGCAAGAAGCAAACAATATGGACAACACCTTGACAAGCCATCTCAAGGAAAAGGAAAAGCTAGATAAATGGAACAAGTAGGATAAAAAAATGTGGCAAGAAAATCACCTCCTTGAAGAGGTAACTTGAAGAAGCCAAAAGGATTGTGGAAGTCTTGAGTAGTCAGTTGAAGCAGAAGGAAGAGGATTGCATGAACATGAACAATAAATCGTTACCTTGATAGTAGGAGTATACAAGCTGAATAAAAAATTGAGGAGCTCACAGGTCTTTGATGACATTCTCAATTGCCAAAGATCGCCACTTATCAAGATAGGTCTTGAATATGTTGGTAAGTCCTCATGTTGCAAGGATGAAGAGTCCAAAGATGAAGATATGTCACACGATGTAGATGGAGAGAAGCCTCATACCAAAGATGAAGAGAAGCCACATGTCTAAGAAGAAAAGAAGCCTCATGCCAAAAATGAAGAGAAACCCAAAGTCAAAGTTTTGCACAAATCAACCAACAACGAAAGATGGAAGACAAATGCCTTAAGAAGTTAAGATGATGCATTCAAGATGCTAAATCATATAAGAGTAGTTAGAAGTGGAGAGCAACAAAGCCTTGGATATTCTATAGAGAGATACACTTTTAGAAGAACATCACCCTATACACCCAGGTATGCAGGCACATTTTATGGTTATTACTATGCATGTTCTAACTTTGGACATAAAGCTGGAGATTGCAAGGGATATAGCAAGAGTAATGATAGAGGGTTTTATCAAAGCCCTAAAGGAAAATTTTTTGGAAGGCAAGACAAAATCCCATATGCCTATGACAACAGGAGTTACAACACCTTTGCTTCTTTGTTCAGACCAGATGTTGAGTGCTGCCTATGTCATAACTTTGGCCATTTTGCATGATATTGTAGAAGCAACTTAACATGAACCTCACAAAACCAGGAAAGAAAAGCATTCACTAGGCAACAAGATAAGACCAACACGGCTTGGAAGTGAAATCATGTTTCACAATGAATTTCGCTTCCAGGTTGTGTTGGTGCAATGAAGAGATGATGCAAAAAGAAAGCACATTGTCATGGGGAGCCCGTAGAGATGATGCAACAAGTAAGCATATTGTCAAGGGGAGCTATATCAAATGGAGATATCATCAAGGACACGTCAAACACCCTTTTCCATTGATTTCAAAGGTGGGGGGTGGGGGGAGGGATCTTAGAAAGAAACAAAGAGAAGAAGCATGAAGTCAAGGAGAGGTTATGTAACACGCTAGGAGATTATCGATATGTTAACATCATTGAGAAAGGGGGAGATTGTTGAGTATGTTGTCATTGATGTCAAAGCGAGTGTAGGATGTCAAGCGGGTGCAGGATATTGTCATTGATGTCCTCAGTATATTGATATGCATGAATGAGATGATGCAGTGAGGAAACCTTAGCTCCAAGGTTTGGTTTCCTTGGAGGATGAGAAAACCCCATATTTGTTGAGATTTTCGAAGTTCACTAATTTTTATTTGGAGACCATCGCCATTAGATTCTCCTTGTCATGTTGATTCTGTTGAAATGTGGAGTGTCACACGGGCCTTCATGGTTTGAGAGATATGTTCATTCAAAGATCGTGCACCCAACCAGTGGTCCAAAACCCCAAAGGTGTGATGATGTGGTTGGTTAATTGTTGTGGCATAAAAGGATTGAAAGCCTCAACACATTGATGATGTGGAAACACAATATCTGTTGAAGGAGTGGTCCAAGGAAATATTGTTTTAAACGATTAATTTATGGCCTTAAGTC
Organism: Pinus taeda; assembly: GCA_000404065.3. Classification (NCBI taxonomy): domain Eukaryota; kingdom Viridiplantae; phylum Streptophyta; class Pinopsida; order Pinales; family Pinaceae; genus Pinus; species Pinus taeda. The sequence continues at coordinate 132,442 of APFE030756682.1, forward strand.
AAGTCAACCCAAATTAATTTGTGGTCCAATTTTTGTGGGAATTTTTAGTTGAAACTTTAAATTTTTAAAAAGGGTTCTTCCCTCCAAAAGTTAGTCGGTTAAGTCTCCTAAGATGATCATCAAATATATATAAATAAAAGGCGTTTGTATCCTTAAGTGGATTAAGAAAGTGAAGATATTTTGTATGAAATATCTTGTTCTTACCCGCGGTCTAGAGGAGTGACGAGAAGGATATTTGCAAGGTTCTTTGGAATACTTTTCTTCTAGTTTAGGATTCGCTGGTTCCTTTTGTATTTTTGTAGGTCGATCTGGATATGACACAAATTTGGAGCAACACATTCTGAAACCTCCATTTTCTACGACTAGCTCCTATTGCACTGTATCTTCTGTATTTTGGTGGATCTATTATCACTGCCCAAAAACTCTCCTTTGTAGGCTTACGTGAGGCTTGATCTGTGTAAAGAAATCAACCCTCATCCATGTCCTTGCTTATACATTGTCTCTGCACCCAATGATGAGAACCCGATCTTGAAATAAGCCCTGGAACATATGTGATGTGTGAGAATTCAGGTTACATGACCGATGCTTCTTGGAACTAGTTTTCTTGGCCCTCTTAGGGTAAAATTGTGATCTGGACAAAGAACGAATTATCAAGCGGATGCTCAATTTCTTGTGAGCCTTATCATTCTCAGGCAATGACCAAGTGTAGTAATCAAAGTTCTAATGTTTATGGTTTACATTTTCTGGGTTGAAAAGAATTATGTCTAGGGCTATGACTTATATTCTCTAGGCTTTGATTATGGGATTCGCTGGAGGTCTTTTGCACTATTCTCTAGGCACACATATTAGTGCTTTTTGTGCATCTTTTTTTGTGATATGGTCTAGCTGTTTGGGCAAAATTCTATGAAAATCTTGTGATTGATTCAAACCAATAACTATTGGAGATAAGACTTGGAAGAAACCCATCCTTTTGAAGAATTCAAACCTGTGTAATTTCTACACTTATGGCCTGTGACTTGAAGACTTCGAGCAACAATGCCTATTGCAGATCAATGTCTTTTCAATAGTATTTGTTTGGGATATTGCAGACTTGAGATCTTAGTTCGTGGAGCCATGACAATAAGCTGCATAAGTACTTCTGTGCACTAATCATTGGTGTCATAAGTAAACAAGGGTCTATGCAACCTACAATAAAGAATTTGTTTGCCACAATTTGTAGCAACAATGTTTCTACAGTAGCCAAGAATCGACAACAATTTCCTCTTGCAAATAAAAGCCCTAAGTCTAAAATGAACACTTGAAGCCGATGTGTATATGCATAAGTCCAAGTTTGTTTCTTGACAGTGTAACCTGAGAGGACAAAATTTGAAGGAATCTTTTTTGAACCACGAGTTGTATGTTTGCAAGGTCTAGTATATGTTTTAAGCCCTAAACATAGGATGATTTGAGTACCATTATAAACATATCATGAATCTGTCCTAAAGATTGTTGATCTGCCATCTATTACACAAAACTTTACATTCTTCTCTTGTAGAAAACTTGAGAAGTAAAACAATAATAGAAGGAGAGAACCTAAAGACAAACTCTTGATTGTTGAAGTCTAAAGTGCAATAACCTCAAGAGAAGTACTAAAGATACTTTAACCACATATCCAAGCTCATTCCAGGTCAGTGTAACAATTTTAATGAGGGTTTTAATATACGGTGAAAGGCATAATATTGACAACTATATTTCTGAAAGGTCTCATTTACAAAGCAAAAACTTCAACAGTCTTAACAATCATTTCCAGGTCTAACTATGTTTGATACTTGAAGTAAAGTCATCAACAAAATGAAGATTGAGTGTCAAGGATGTTCCTAGGGTTGAGCACAATTCTTATTTCATAATTTAGATTGGCTAGCTAGTAGAGGAGTTCAGAGTGATGGTGCTACAATGCTCTTGATCTACATGACAATGTCTTTAATCTTCATGACAATGTTCCTGGTATGTGATAGTGAACCTTGATGTGGCTGTAACCTTTGATATACGGTGAACTTGATAGTAACCTTTGACAATGATGCTAAATCTCTTAACAATAATGTTGCGACTGTGGCATTAAACAAGATTGCCTGAACTTGTGATTGTGCGAATGTATATGACTGTGCTCTTGATGTGTGAAAGTGATCTTCATATGTGATAGGGATCTATGAAAATGACATATGATGTATAGCAATTACCCTTGACAATGACTCTTTGTATGGCAATAACTATGATATGGCAGTGATCCCATGGAACAACATGACTTGACAAAAATACTTGACTTCGTAGTAACTATATGACAATGATATTTGATGTGGCAACAATAACAACAGTGGTTGCATGATTGACAGTGGACAACAACAACAACAACAATGATGAAGTGGTAACATGAGTAACAATGAAGTAGCACTAGTAAGAGCAAATAATACAGTAGAAGTAGTGATAGTAGTAGCAAAGAGGCAGCATGGACAAAAGCAGTGGCAAAAAATAATGATAGAAGGAGTGGCAGTGGAGTGTAGCAACAGAGGCAACAACTTGGTATAGTTGGGTCATTGCCCCTGGTACAAGAGCCCAAACTCATTTAGGGAGCTTTAGCCTTATTTAGGGAACTTTAGCCTCATTTAGGAAACTTTATAACCTTTATTGTAGTTATAAACACCTAATTCAAAATGAATTTTTGATTTTGATTTCTTAATAATCCCCTTACCTCACTTTCTACATATATCTTTCTATTTTACATTTTTTTTCTCAATAATACCATTACCCTACTTTCATATTTTTTTTTTTTTTTTTCTCTATAATACCATTGCCCCACTTTTTCATATCAAGATACCTACCTTTAATATGATTATAAAAACTTTCATATTAAGATACTTACCTTTAATGTGATTATAAAAACTTAATTCAAAGTGAGGTATAGAATTTGATTCCTAGTAATCGCCTCACCGTGCCCTCATATCATCACATTTGCCTTCAATGTGGCTATAAAAACTTAATTCACGCTGAGGTTTTGAATTTGATTCCCTAATAATTCCCCTTACCCACGCTCATATCATCATATTTACCCGAATTTCATTCCCTATCATGCCCATGCTTTGCCACAAATCCACACAACTTACTATTGCCACAAATCCACACAACTTACTAAAGTGAATTGCCATTAATGATGTAAATACGTTGCTGAAGTGGGTAAAATCCATCTAACAAGTAATTGGTCATACGCTCTCCCGTACATATTGCAATGACAGATTATTTAATAATCATTTCCTCGAAGTTTCGCATTTTGTTCGAATCATTACCGTTCTCTCATTCATTTCCTTCACTTGCCTCCACTATATATTTTTTTCTTATTACACTGCCATTTGGTCTTTCCACGATCTGTAAATTGCTCGACGTACCTGTCCTGGCCTCTGTTAAGTTTTCTATAATCTCTTCTCGTTGTTTAAATTCTCTACTGATTCTGGTTTTCCCGAGAGTTCTACTATTGGTAAGCGTTCATTTCGTGATTTTTGGGGTCAAGTGCACAAGATTTTCAATTTATTAGAAAACCCTTCACTTGCATTCCGAGTTGTTATTCTCATCTGCATATGGCCGTGAGCTTCGACCTTTAATTTATCTATTATCTTTTGTGCCAGATTGACCCTCTTGGCTCGTTTGCTCAAGGGGTGGATCCTCTTCTTTAAGGGCGAAAATGGCGCAGCCCAGGGCTTTATTCAGGGATGACAAGTCTTTATACGAGTGGCTAACCGACTCGAATTGCGGTATTATTATGGCTTCAATTGCGTTGGTTTTCTCTTTAATTACATTTAAAAAATAAAACCTACGTAGTGATAATTTTGCAAAACTGATTACAATTTTATTTTGGATCAGCAAGGCCAAAATGGTGGCCTTAATACTGTTGCCACATCATCCAATTGGCCCTTCACAGTGGACCATTTTAACATAGATTACTAATACAGTTAAAGTTCTTTTTTTGGCTCTCCATAGTGGGCCATTTTAACATAATTTTTTTGCTTTTGGGATTCTCTACATTTTAACATAATTTTTTTGCTTTTGGCTCTTCTAACAGTCAAGTTTTACTAGACTCAAATGGAATTGTTGAAACTGGTAAGACGGGTTTAGGGATGAGGTCTGAATCAAATTGCATTCGGGATTAAACATTTTGGGTTGCTAATCAATCTGTTTACAGTGATGATCTTAAATGGATCTGAACCGGTGAATGGTTGTAAGACTTGGTCATGATAGCTGGCCTTCCACTTACCTCAACTCTTCCTGTTTCTTCCATTTCTTTTATTGTTGTCGCTTTCAAATAGCTTTTTTCTCTAGCCAAAAGAGGAAGATGCATAGAGGGCCAAGCAATGGGTACAAGAGATCACTGAAATAAGAACTGAAGCTCTATTCAAAGTTAGTTTTCCTAATTGGGTTGCAAGGATAAAACTTGTGTTTATTGCGTGTTTGATTTTTTGTGCCATGTTCAATTGTATATGGGAGTTATCGGAAGTAGTGCTTTGCATTTAGTTGTTGTTTGTTTGTTTATACTAATTGCATTACAATCCATTCCCAACTAGAGATTCTCCAGCAGCATTCGATTCTGCTTGAGAATCACTTGAAATTTGACTCTCCATCAGCAATTCATCGCTCACAGGTCAATGGGCTTTATTTTTGTTCCTTGGAGGCTGCACGACTGTCTCACAGAGTCATTCTTGTTTACTGGGCCTTTTCTTCTCCACAGATTCTAATTTCACTTACCTGGGTGGCCCAACAAATTTCACTTACCTGGGTGGCTCAACGCGTTGTTGATCGATTTCGTATTACCTGGGTTACTCAATTCACTTACCTGGGTTTTGCATGGTTGAATTGCTGCTAGGTGGTTACATTGTATTGGTGGTTGACTTATCACATTGCTTGGAGAATCTTATTGCCTGAAAATCATTGAGAGAATTGTTGTTTGCTGCTTGAAATCCATTTGAACATTTGAGTTGAGAAAACCATGGATTCTTGTTTCATGCGTGATATTGATTTGACTAGTTTTCTTGTCAAGGTGGACACATGTAAGACATTCTTGTCAATGTGATGCACATAAATAAAGATCCATTCTGAAGGAGATTGAGCAGAAGCAATTTTTTTATTGATCGTCTTGTGAAGGTCATTGTTGGGTTATTAGCCTTGAGGTTAAGGTGTGGAGGTTGCATGCACAGTTTTATTCTAATCCTTATTTTGTGCATTATATTTCGACTATAGTAGATTATACTTTTACAGGTAGAGGGTTCAACGGATTGTTTTGTTTTCTTTTGGTGTTGCATCAGATATAATTTTGTCATGCAAGAAAAACATATATTTCTGTTACGGGAAGTTGAATCCCATCGGATTGATAGATGCAATATTTGATGACTGCCATTGGCAAGCAATAATTTGTTGTTAAATTAATTTACCCTCTTCTGTGTGAAAAGAAGGGAAAATGTTTGAGGTGATTTTGAATTTCAACCATCATGGAGGCAATTGTCCTATGTGCAGTCTTTGTAGTATCTATTCTGAGATGAAAATTTAAAGTATGAAGTCAATCCTGCAACTCTTTCAGAAGGTATAGAGGTAACAAAGGTATAAAATGTAGTTAACTCCCTGCAATAAAAGTAAATACATGTTTTCACATCCATGCCTTGTTTACCGATTCATAAGTGAGTGTTGGACTAGTATGTTGCAAAGAGAAAAGTCTATTTCCTTGCTAGCGATCGAAAAGCAGAGTGGGCTCCTCCATTGTTGAACCGATTGGTAAAAGGAGGAATTCTTACAACTAAAGAATTGTTTTCCATAGCATTGTTATCTGGCTTCTTGTGTACAGATTATGTAGGAAAGGAGCCAACGAATCAATTTGGAGAAGTTACATTGAGAGCAGGTCTTACAACCATCAAAAGAACAGGAGAAAAAAAATCCTTGTTTAGGGTAGAAGAATAAGATGAAAAGTATATTCCACAAAAGACCCGTGTTGGTGAAGTGAGTGGGTTATAAGTCCTTTCTTTGGCAGAGATAAGGTATTAGAGTAGTTGCATCCTCAACTCTGATACAGTTGCTAGAACTTTAAAGGCCAACAATGCTGAGTTTTGAGAAGAGAAGAAATGCATAAAAGAGAAGCTTTAGATGTTTGACCAGAGAATGGTAGATATGGAGAGGAATCTTGAGACCTATACCAAACTATGGCCATTGCAAATGAAGAAATTTGACGAATGCAAAGACTCCCTCATTGTGGTCATGGTAGATTGAGATAATCTGAGAGTTTAGCTTCTACTCTTGGGAGAGAAAGTCATTCAATTGGATAGCTAGCAAGAAGATGGGTCTGTAAAATCACTCAAATGATGACATAATTGCAACAAGAGTAGATAAGATGAGTATACTAGATTAGATAAGATAATTTTATTAGTGGCCAAAAAACTACCACAAAAGTAGGTTAATGGATTGAAGAAAAGTACATTTAGTTTGAATTCAATGTGGGAGTGCAAGCGCAGTGCCTAGAAAATGCTGAAAAATAACATAAAGAAAGAAAGAAAACAAGTGTTAGTGTTGTTGTGACATGCAAATAAAATACTATGGTGCGATAAAAAATAATCAATAGTGTGCCAAGAAATAATCAATAGTGGTGGGTCTGATTGTATGATCTTGTGGGGGATGTAGGAGCAAGGGATATTCCTAGCATTTGAGGTCGAAAGAAAGAAACTTTGAATAGATCTTTGGTTTCTCATATGGAATTGGGAGGTAATTGGATGAGATGGAGGCACCTTGCTCTGGATTGTTTGGAGCTGGTACCTCTAGTGCATCGTTGCATTGGTCTTGAAGGTATTCATCGATCCCCTAGAGGGGGGTGATGAGAAGAGACCTGAGATCTAACCCTTCTATTGCCTTCTGCACCTTGAACTTCAGCTCGTTGCTTACGGTCTTGATCTGATGGATCACTTTGAAAGTATGAGATGATTGTCTTGGTCATCCCAAGACGGGGCATGATGTGTAGACATTGAGATCTATGGTTGAAATTTTCTTAGATGAAGAGGGCTAAGCATTGGTGGTTTTGGTACCTAAAAATGGTAGAGAGGATACCTCTTGAATCTTTATTTAGGTGGTGATAACATCCTCTAATCTCATAGCATAGGGGGTACCTAAACTTAGGTGCATCTCTTTTTCTGGCTCTTGCAGGTGGCACATTTGGCAGATCCTATTTGATTGTGGTATATGGTGGTCTATCTCTATCTGGAGTATACGAGAAACAACTTGGAATTGTCCCAAATTTTAATGGGATCTTGAGCAAGAGTATCCAATATCTATGTTTGTAAGGGGGTAGAGTATGATATTGTCTTGTTGGAGGTGAGGTCCAAGTGACTTGAATATACAATTTGTAGATTTCCTCTCTTATGGCTTGGTTTAATGCCTATTGAGTTGGTAAGAGACGGCTCAACATGTTAAGGAGAATCTGAATGGGGAAGGTGCTATGGGGAGATAGTTAGTGATTGGAGAAGTTGAGATGCCCCTGAGAACCAACCTCAAGCTTGTCTTAGGTGGGGGGAGGGAGGATTTAAGGTAAGAACCTCTGAGGAGCAAATAGTAAGATAAGGGCACCTCTCCCTCATGGTGGTAGAGTCTTTGAAAGATCTGACTTTATGAAGGAAAGAAAAGGCAAATGGAAAGTAAGCTCGAGGCAAAATGGGTGGACATTGAACTCTGCCTAAATAATGGGCTATCGAATTGTTTGCTTACAAGAGATGACGTTTCTGAGAGGTAGGGTTTGGACTCTCTCCAAGTTGGCCCATATGTTTGTAACAAGCTCGCTCCTTAGACTTCTGAGCCATAAGGAACTGTGGGTCTAATAATTGCCTGCATGAGGGGAAGTTCAGATGAGATGTCCTGAAACATAAAAATTCAGATGAGATGTCCTAAACATGCTCTGGAAACATTGTCTCTCAATGAGGGCGAGGGAACCATATCCTTTACTAATTTGAGGTTGGAGAGCCTATTGAATACCAAATTGAGGTCATGTGAACTGTACCCCCAGGTAGGTGTAAACTATAGTGATCTCATTAGTAGAAATGTAAGTTTGTAACAAATCTGTTCAATGCATTGAAGACCGAAACCTTGGGTTTACCTAGGTTGACTGTTAACTATTGATGGTCACAAAATCTAGATAGTGTGTCGATCTGTCTTTGTAGGCCCTCAGGAGTGGAAGCCAACAAGAGCAAGTTGTCAACAAAAAATGAGTGAAATCAACACCTAGTGTAGAAGACAGCCATACCCCTCCTGAATATGCTTATGTAGGAAAGAATCCAACTCATATAGATCGAGAAGACAATTTTTCAGGTAGGAAAGAATCCAACTCGTTAATATAGATCTAGAAGAGGGTCGATGAAAGAGGGGGCATCCCTGTTTTACCCCTATGGTACTCGTACAATATCATAATGGCTACCAAAAGGGTCTTGAATATGCTAATGTTTTGGAGCCTTTGGAATAATGCCTCCCTTGGCATTGTGTCAAATGCTTTTCGAAAGTCTACATAGCAATTGTAGACCTTTTGTTAAAATTGGCAACTAGGGCCAAATTCCACCTTAGGACAGCTCATATGATGGAGATGATTATTACATTGGATTCCTCTTTTCGAAATGTCCAATTTTGATATAAAGATCATCTCATTTTGACAAGCAGATGAAATTTTGAATTTATTCTCTCATGCACAAATTGTCAATGTCGACCTTAGTCAAATGTAGGCTCATAAGCCCAACAAACGTGTCTCCTTACCCTCATCGAAGCGTATAAATAGGAGTGACCACTCTCATCACTCATCTCATCACATCACATATCTCTCTCTCCCTCTCCTCTCTTGATCGGTTTGTATAGCTTGGAGACAACCTTCTCTACTTCACACATGTGAAATGAGGACGAATTTCTGGGTTTGTTTGCTAGCCAAATTTCATATCTCTCTCTCTCTCCTCTCTTGATCGGTTTGTATAGCTTGGAGACAACCTTCTCTACTTCGCACATGTGAAATGAGGACGAATTTCTGGGTTTGTTTGCTAGCCAAATTTCAGGAAAACAAGATAGCGTTGACCAGGGTGCCTTTGACCAATGTTGACTATGTTTTCTTGGGCAAAATTTTGATTTTTGAAGGCCACACTCATTGACACAAAAATCTAGGTGATTGGGACAGTTTGACCGGTTTGACTTCAGATTTGGCTGTATAATTTACAACTGTGTTCTCTCTCCTCTGATTAGTTTGACCAAACTGTTTGGGTTGACTCTGACTCTCTTGGAAGGCCAAATTTAACTGTTGTTGACTGCTGATTTGATAGGACTGTTTTGGGCAAGTTAATTTGATATTTGTACTCTCTCTGCTTGCTGAACTATTGAAGAATAATAAGAAGATTTGATCAAAGGGTTTCTCCACATTGGGGTTTTTCCCTGGCATCTGCCACATCTTGTGTCCTCTTGTCTTGGCTTGTCTTCTGAACATGTTTTTATGTTCTATTTGCATATACTGTCAATGTGTTTAAATTAATGTGAATGCTACTGGATATAATTGGAAATTGTCATTGGGCTAATAAGGAACATTGAAGTAAATTGTGCTAAAGCATAGAACATACCATTGTTATCTAAAATTAACATTGTATCGGAGCTTAGGTGAAGACAAAGCCCAAGCTAGAGTGATGAAAAGCAATCACTAAGGGAAGTTGTTGGACAAGGACTTTGAACTATTCCTAATGACGACTACATCCTACTTCAAATCCGAGGACAAGCTCAAGGACAAATCCGACTATCATGCATGGAAGATGTCTCTAGATTTGATATTGGAAGAAAATGATGCCATGGACTATGTCAAAGGAAGAATAGTGGAGCCTCCTTCAAATGCATTCGTAGCTGCACAAACAAAGTACAAGAACGGTGAGGTTAAAGCTAAGAAATTATTGTTGATTCTATTCACAAGCCTTTGGTTGCCTATATTTCTGATTTGGAAACATCTAAGGAGATCTATGACAAGCCAGTTGGGATGTGCAAAGTAAATAATGCAAATCAAGTTCTCTTTCTCAAGAACAAGTTGAAAGACATCAAGATGGATAGAGGAGAATCCATCCAATCCTACTTCATGAGGATTACCAAGATCAAGAATGATCTCCTATCTATTAGAGAAGTCATTGGTGACAGGGAGCTCACTCTTATCACACTTGGAAGCCTTACAAGAGAATGGGATGTGTTCAACACTACCATCCTCAACAATGACAAGATTCCAGGATTTGATGAATTATTGGCTAGATGCACTCAAGAAGAAATAAGGATGACGGAAAGAGACAAGCCCTCAAATGGAAACAATCCTATCACCTTCTCTGCTCATTCTAAAAGGAAGAACAACGTTGGTCGAAGAAATCAAGGTCAAGGGTTCAAGTCGAGATTCAAAGAAGGAAGAAAAGGAAGATGCTTATTGTAACAAGTTTGGCCACTTCACTAGAGAGTGTACTCACAAAAAGGATACTTCAAGGGATGATGACAACCATAACAACAAACTTCAAGGGAAATGGCAATCAAAGGAACAACAGGTTCAACAACAAAGGAAAAAGGAATGCTCCCGCTACTCGAAATGGAAATGGTTGTCCTCCCAAGAAGTTGAAAAATTCCAGGTATGAAGAAGTTAATGTTGTAAAGAAAAAGGAATTTTATCTTATTTCTACCCTCACCACTACCTCTCCTTCGGCTACATTGGGTCATTGGTTGATTGATAGTGGTGCCTCAAGGCACTTCACTGGGTACAAAGAAGCCCTTTCTAACTTGATTGAAAAGAAGACGAATATGGAGATTATACTTGGGGATAATGCCACTTATCCCGTGAAAGGAATTCAAACTATTACTCTTCACTTAGATCAAGGTCTGTATGTACCTGATCTGAAAAATAACTTGGGTCTCTATTTCTGCGATGGAAGACAAAGGTTTCAAGGTGATGTTCATTGATGGGAAAGTTCGTGTTTGGCAAAGGAACCCCAGAGATGCATTCACTTTTGGATTCAAGGTCAAAGGTCTCTATCAGATTGGAGGAAGTTCGTTGGGAGCAATGACTTGCAATACTTCTCTTCAATCTGAATTATGGCACCGGAGATTTTCTCAACTTCATTTTAAAGCCTTGCTTGATGTAAGGAAGATGGTCACAGGTATGCCTGAATTCAACTTAGATCGTGAAGGTGTTTGTTAGAGTTATGCAGCTAGAAAACATACAAGGGGACCATTCCCCTCAAGTGAAACTCAAAATACATTGTGAAGCTACTTGAGAGATGTGGGATGGTGGACTTCAAGTCTGTATCTACTTCAATGAAACTCAACTTCAAGAAGCTATGTGAAAGTGCTATTGGGCCCATATTAGTGAACCCTTCCGAGTATCGTCAACTTGTGGGGGCTCTGATGTTATTGGTCAACTCTCGTCTTGACATATGCTTCGCTGTGAACACGTTGAGTCAATTTATGGTTGAGCCTCATCACATTAATTGGATTGCTGCTAAGAATCTCTTGAGATATCTCTGGGGCACAATCCACTATGGACTGAGATATATTACTGGGAATTTAAAGCTACATGGATATTTAGATGCTAACTAGGCTGGCAGTGTGGTGGATCGTAAGAGCACGTCTGGGTGCTGCTTCTCTTTGGGGTCTGCTTCAATATTTTGGATGAGTAGGAAGCATAAATCGGTTGCTTTAAGCACTGCTGAGGCCGAATACATTGCTGTGAGCATGGCTTGTTGTGAAGCTATTTGGTTGAGGAAGCTCTTCAGTGAGCTATTTGAGCAGGTGTTGGATACCACCGTGATCTTTTGCGACAACCAGAGTGGGATTCGCCTATCAAAGAATCTTGTGCTCCACGACCACTCCAAGCACATTGATATCAGGTACCTCTTTATCCGAGATATGGTACAACGGGGAGCGATAAGGCTCCAACACATGAGAACAGATGAGCATGTCACTGGCATTCTCATGAAGCCTTTGGGGAAGGTCAAATTCTTAACCTTCCGAGAGAGACTTGGAGTCGTGGAACAACCCTCCTATGAGGGTCCTGTATGAGTTGGACACAGAGCTCTGGGAGCTCCTAGGGGCTTGGGGTACTTCTTGGAGCTATGAGCGACCATAGGGTGAGTGGTTCACCTTCTCCTAGTGGTGCGCTAGATACAGGGTGAGTGGTTCACCTTCCCCTGTGATACACCATGATGGTTGACATGTGTGTAGGGTGAGTGGTTCATCTTCCTCTACGATTGCGGACACATGTATGTAGGGTGAGTGGTTCACCTTCCCCTATGATTGACATATGCATAGGATGAATGGTTCACCTTCTCCTATGCCATATGCCCAGGATGAGTGGTTCACATTCTCCTGCTAATGCCCCAACACACATCCTACCCATGGAGTTTGGGACTCATCTGGCCAATGAGTTGGGAAAAGATGGTTATGGACCATAGCACTACTGATGGACACATTGTGTACTGCCATACTCCCTATGACTAGGATGCATGGTGTTCAACAACTTGATCTGAGATCAAGGACTAACTTTTTTTAGTGGAGAGTGGTAAGGTCTTATGACTCACTCTTGATCACTTCTTCATTATTACTTCATGGTTGAGCAGAGCAGTGATGATAGAGATGATACATGATGATAGGATGGCATGATGATGACAGATGGATTGATTGGTGGAATTCTCCCTAGTTGTGAGGGAGTGTTAAAATTGGCAACTAGGGCCAAATTCCACCTTAAGGACAACTCATATGATGGAGATGATTATTACATTGGATTCCTCTTTTTGAAAGGTCCAATTTTGATATAAGATCATCTCGTTTTGACAAGCAGAAATGGAATTTTGAATTTATTCTCTCATACACAAATTGTCAACGTCGGCGTCAGTCAAATGTAGGCTCATAAGCCCAACAAATGTGTCTCCTCACCCTCATCAAAGCAGGAGTGACCTCTCTCCTCATTTGGACATCACTCATCTCATCAGATATCTCTCTCTCTGCTCTCTTGCTTGGTTCGTACAACTTGGAGACAACCTTCTCTACTTTGCACATGTGAAATGAGGATGCATTTTTGGGTTTGTTTGCTAGCTGAATTTTAAGAAAACAGGATAGCGTTAACAAGGGTGCCTTTGACCAACGTTAATTGTGTTTTCTTGGGCAAAATTTTGATTTTTGGAGGCTGCACTCATTGGCACAAAAATCGAGGTGATTGGGATAGTTTGACCAGTTTGACTACAAAATTTATCACTGTGTTCTCTCTCCTTTGACTAGTTTGACTGAACTGTTTTGGGCTGACTTTGACCCTCTTGGAAGGCTGAATTTATCTGCTATTGACCGAGCTGCTTGGAGGACATTTTGTAGTTGCTTTGATCAACGTTGACTTTCTGGTTAGGGTTGCAGTTAATTGTTGTTGACTGCTGATTTGAAAACACTGTTTTGGGCAAGTTAATTTGATATTTGTACTCTCTCTCTCTTTGCTGAACTATTGAAGCATACTAAGAAGATCTGATTAAAGGGTTTCCCCACATTGGGTTTTTCCCTGGCATTTGCCACATCTTGTGTCCTCTTGTCTTGGCTTGTCTTTTGCACATGTTTTTATGTTCTCTCTGCATTTACTGTCAATGTGTTTAAATTAATGTGATTGCTACTGGATATAATTGGAAATTGTCATTGGGTTGATAAGGAACGTTGAAGTAAAATTGTGCTAAAGCATAGAACATACCATTGTTATCTAAAATTAACACCTTTGAAGGGCGATGATGAGAATCTTCAATAATGGCTTAGAGAGTGAAAATGTGATCAATTGTTTGGTCATTTGGTTGGAAACCTGCTTGTTCTCGAGGTCTAAGTTGATGACTCTCCAACTCCTTGGAGAGCCATTGGTGTAGGTTTGTGTCATAAAGCTTGGAGAATGTATGACCCACCATGATAATTTGGTAGCTGTTTGGAGGCATTGGCTTGAAACGGTTAAAGGAAAATGGGCTATGATGGACAAGGGCTAGGAAAGGGAAGAGAAAGCATCTGAAGCCCCTTTATGGGTCAAGCATAAAGGTATGGGCTTCGATGGTAGAGTATTGGCTTGAAATGGTTAAGGCTATGATGGACAAGGGCTAGGCAAGAGAAGAGAAGGCGCCTTAAGCCCCATTATTGTTCCATTGTGGGTTAAGCATAAAGGTTTGGGCTTCGATGGTGGAGTAGAAAAGCCCATGCCCATGAAGATCATTTTTGTGAAGGAAATATACATGATAGAGTTGGCCTGCTCATCGGACAAAAGGGAACAGTACATGAATGTGGTAGACTATCACCACCTTAGCATTTTTGTGGTGGATTTAAGAAGGGCATTGATGAGGAGAGCTTGAATACTAAGCCTACACCATCACATAGAAGAAGTTGCAAGTCGATAAGCTAGGGTGACAAGAAGAAGAAGATCACTAGGCCTACATCAAAAAAGACATCCCTTCAGGGAAATTATTAAGGAATTTAGACTTCTGCGATCCATAACATTGTTTAGAGATTTTTCGGCGAAATCACATGAATAATCTTTTGTCGACGCGTTTCAAACCAACTAGTGTGGTTCATCGTCAGGACAAGTTGAAGAAACAGATTCGGTCTAGCAAGTTAAATAGTCTGAGCAGAGATTCCAACGGCTAACAAGAAAACAGCTAATTTTTGACTTGAGGCCCAGGTCAAATTTTTATAAATTAATTAATATTATTATTACTTTTACAATTATTATTATTATTAATATTAGTTATTATATTTATAGAACTAAGATAAATTAGGTAATGGTTAGTTTCTATTATTTAAAAACTCATTTATTTATTTATTTAAATTAATTAATATATATATATATATATATATATAATAATAATATAATAATGGAATTAAAAATAATATTATAACAAACTTGTTTTAATAATTTAAAAAGTTAGTCAAATTATTTATTATTTATTATTAATTACTATTATTGTTAATATTATTTACTATTCTAAATAGAAATGGTTAGTTTAATTATAAATAATTCATAATTTATAATTTCTCTGCTCAGACTATTTAACTTGCTCGACCCGATCTGTTTCTTCAACTTGTCCTGACGATGAACCACACTAGTTGGTTCGAAACGGGTCGACAAAAGATTATTCATGTGATTTCGCCGAAAATTCTCTAAACAATGTTATGGATCACAGAAGTCTAAATTCCTTAAAATTATTATTTATTATATATTCATTAAATAGAAAGATTAAATATATTATT
>APFE030756706.1:0-20012 GCA_000404065.3 Pinus taeda
ATAGGGTTTTAATATAAGTAAATATAAATGTTCAACTAAGTGAGTAAGTTTTCAATTAACATTGAAATCTAATATTATAAACCTTATATATTAATATTATAATCCTATTGATGATGTTGGACCTACCAACATGTGAAGGGATCTCCTGGGTAAGAAGTCCCAACTAGGCCTCTAAACATTTGGAGTAGGAGTCCTAGCAGTGGGTAGTGTGGTATTGCCTTGATTGAGGTTGCGGGAAGAGGTAAGTAAGATGTCCTTGTTCGAAGCAAAGGGTGTGACCTTGCAGTAAGTCAAGGAATGTGCATGAAAGGCTCTAACACACGGAAGGGGAGAAGAGTGTGCCCCTTAGAAGCATATGATAGCACGCAACTTGAAAGGGAACACACGAGCTGAAAGACATCACGATATGGAAAGCAGGATAGCCGACAATCCAAAGTGATGAGTTATACCAACAAGACGCTTCGATAAGATTCATATAAACACATACGAAATATTCCATACATACATGTGTAAATTACAACTACATACATCGTTAGAGTAACCAGGATAGCTGAACTACAATAACAATATATGCATGAAACACGTTAGCTCTGTTATATTAAAAGAGTGAAAGATTCAATCATACATACAACCATGACAACCACTAGCCCCAATAGTGGAACATTACAGTCACTGATGTTTGCTCCTCCAAAGAGATGTACTCGCTCTGTACTGTGCAAAAGCCAAGGCTCATTACAATACACTCCAAGATTTCTCTAAGTTATACCTATCAGAAGCTTAGTTCCCAAAATCCTGTACAATGAGTTATGAGGTTCTATATATAGCAAAGGGTGAGGTGACCCTTCACATTCCCCTTTGTGACTCTTAGCCTACCCTCATGACTCTTCAACTTACACATGACTGTTTACATTCTACTATTGACACTTGGCCTTTCACTTTACAACATGTTTACAATACAATCTACACATGTACCAATGTGAGACAAAAATGGCCTTGAGTAAGCCATGAAAAACATCACTAAGACTCACACAGCTGTGGGAATACTAACTCGTTGACATCCTCTTGGTGATCGATGGTGGCGAACTGATGCCAAGCTTGGTAGTTTGTTATGGTGCCTGTGTACTTTGTGGTGACATCCTTCTAAAAGCGAACTCCTGCCTCTGTTGCATCCAGGTACACTGATTTGGCACCTCCTTCAAACTCGTCATATAGCATGCGCATCATAGCCTTGAGTGAAACCAGACCAGTGACATACTAGTGCATTTTGTCTGCGCTCATCTGCAAATCTGCATTGGTGGCTATGTGCATCAACTGCTCGAAGTACATTTCCATCTCCAATAGGACTTGCTTCTTTGCTTTTGCGTCGATGACTATGTCAATGGATGGGATCACATGGGTGCACACAATGACATCCATGCTCCTGAAAACTCGTGCATGTGAAGCCTGTAAGCTGGTGATGAGCTATGGGAGTTCCTCATAGTTCTGTATCTGACTCTAGATGTGTGCCTTCAACTCCACTACCTTTGGCTTCATCATCTTTGGCAAAGTACAATAGAGCTCCATTATACCTCATTATCCATATCTCCATGTGATCGAAAACAATGTGTATGTCTATCAAGATGCGTGCTCTCCTAGCACAGTGCTGCTACCAACCATTAAGACGGAAAACTGTCTTATGCACGGTGACGATCTTGAAGTACAACTTCCGCGTGATTGTCTCGAGAAACGATACGTCATCAAGTATTTCTTTCTTCAACTTTGCTTTTGCAGATGTTGTAGCTTGCTTTTCTTTCTTCTTGGCTGCTTGCAACTCCTTAGCCATGCGCTTGTTCTCAACTATCAAGAATCTCACACTTGAGTTGGTGGCTTTGGCATATGTCTTTGTAGCATCAGCCAATGCAGCTGGATATTTGCGCACATTAGACACGATCACTCATTCTTGAAAATGCGCAGGAGATACATGGACATGCGAAGTGGGCACTTTGCCCGACTGTGTAACTCTGTGTTGTGACTCTTCGAATGATATGTTGTGCATGTATGCTTCCAAATTGTCCTCGAGGATTTTAGTGTCTCCTTGATCACTTGGGACTTGCTCTGCTCCTGTATCTGGTGAAGCCAGTGGAGCGACCTCTTGGTCCTTGGGCATGATGTCCGTATCCTAATCTTGCTCTGGCTGAACCACATCCGTGTCCATCTGTTCCAACATATTTTCAATATCCTAAACAAAGTCTTGCTCCTGCGACTGCTCACCCTATTTGCTATCTGCCAGTTGTTCTGATGAATGAATACCCTGTATTGGCTAAGTTTCATCAATGTGTGCATGTTGCACCTCTTGTTGTTCCTATTCCTATTGCACTTCCTTCTCTCTTCTACACAACTCTTATTCTTCTCTTAGCTTTTGCTTCAACTCTTGCAACTTCTTCCCTAACTCCTCCAATTTTTTCTTCTCCCTCTATCCAACTCATCATATATCATGTGCATCATTGTCTTGAGTGAAACCAGACCAGTGACATACTAGTGCATAGTGTCTGTGCTCATCTATAAATTTGCGGTGGTGGCTATGCGCATCAACTGCTCGAAGTACATGTCCAGCTCTAGTCGGACTTGATTCTTCGCTTTTGCCTCGGTGAGTGTGTCAATGGATGGGATCACATGGGTGCGCACAATGACATCCATGCTCCTAAACACTTGTGCTTGTGAGCCTATAAGCTGGTGATGAGCTGTGGGAGTTCCTCATAGTTTTGTATCTGACTCTAGATACGTGCCTTCAACTCCACTGCATTTGGCTTCATCATCTTTGGCAAGAACAATGGGGCTCCCTTGCACCTCATTTTCCATATCTGCATGTGATTAACAACAATGTGTATGTCTGTCAAGATGCGTGCTCTCCTAGCACAGCGCTGCTACTAACCATTAAGATGGACAACTGACTTATGCAAGGTGACGAACTTGAAGTACAACTTCCGCATGATTGTCACGAGAGACAATCCGCCATCAAGTATTGCTTTCTTCAACTCTACTCTGGCGAATGTTGTAGCTTGCTTTTATTTCTTCTTTTCTGCTTTCAACTCCCTAGCCATGCACTCATTCTCAGCTATCAAGAATCTCACAATTCAACTAATGGCTTTGGCATATGCCTTTGTAGCATCAGCCAACGCATATGGATGTTTGTGCACATCAGACGCGATCACTCATTCCTAAAAATGCACAGGAGATACATGGACATCTAGAGTGAGCACTCTACGCGACTGCACAACTCTGTGTTGTGACTCGTCAAAGGATATGTTGGCACGTCTACTTACGAATTGTCCTCAAGGGTTACAGTGTCTCCTTGATCACTTAGGACTTTCTCTACTCCCGGATCTAGTGAAGTTGGTTGATTAACCTCTTGGTCCTTGGGCATGAGGTCCATCTCTTGATCTTGCTCTGGTTGAACCACATCCGTGTCCATCTGCTCCAACATCTGTTCAATCTCCTACAGAAAGTTCTGCTCCTGTGACTGCTCACCCTGTTTACTATTTGTCAGCTGTTCTGATGAATGAATAACATGTATTGGCGCAGTTTCATCAATGTGTGCATGTTGCGCCTCCTATTGTTCTTGTTCCTGTTGCGCTTCCTTCTCTCTTCTATGCAACTCTTGTTCTTCCCTTAGTTGTTTCTTCAACTCCTATAACTTCCTCTCTGCTTCCTCCAATTTTTGCTTCTCCCTCTGTCTTTGTGCAATCCTTCTATTGCACTGTCACATCTTTGCCTCAATCTCCAAAGTTTCTCTTAATACAAGTGGATATGATTTGAACTTGCAGCTTTGCTCTGCCTCTGCACTGTCAACAACCTTTCTCTTGCCTTTGTCATGCACAGTTCTAATGCCCTTTGTTGTTGCTAATGTTGCTGCCCTCTGAGATGTTGCTGCCTTATGCACTGCTAACCATTCTACAACCACTCTGACTGGTTCATTGAGCCTTGAGGATTTATAGCGATATCTCCACAGGTCTCCCTCAGGTTAATGGCATGCCCCATGGATCCATGGATGATACACTCTCGCACAATAGTCTTCCACTAAGAGATACGAGTCATATGGATTGAAACTTATGGTGTCAAAGGTGAACTTCCTAAATTCCTTCGTCTCGGCTTTAGTATGGTTGAGATTCTAGTTCTCATACAACCTGATCTGCAAAGGAAGAGCGGGCCAAGATGTCTTCTTCTTCATGTGCAGTTTCATTGACAACCCTCTCAAGATGTGGTATGCAACCTCTTGCATGGCCAACTTGTCCATGGAAAACTTCAGTGAAACATGCAGAACCTTCTCTGCGATGTACATCCAGATGAAGGTGCTAAGGAGTGAGACATACCAATCTGTTATGTTAAACAATGCCTCGATTGTTGCTTGTGACATGTAAGGCAGATCTTGCTCAAATATCATCCTATACGCTGGGGTGACGAAGTGGTCTGATAGCTATAATATAACTCCACAGAATCTGCACTCAGAGAACAACTTGCAATAGGTGTACACAGAGGTTTCTGAAGGTGTCCATGCCCAACCCAAGCTAGGGAATTGCTAACGGTCATCAAGAATGTAGCCGAACATGAATAGCTTTTCTTGTTGACACTTGGGTGGATTCCAGGCATCTATTACTTTCCCCTTTAGTTGGAGATCCAACATATCAGACCAATTGAAAGGTCTTGCTTCATTCACCAGTTGATCCAACACAATCACCCAAATTTGTGGGAATGTATTTGTACTTTCTTGGTCGTATAAGCGACATGCAAAGATGACCAAGAACTGATAAGCCTTTCGTAGTATATTTGTCTTGTACACTTGGTTGGGTGTTATCCTAAACTTAGATGGATATCTCACCCAACTCTTCAAGATGTCTCTTGAGTTTGCATTGTTGTTGGGATTGGTGAAGGGTGCATCCATTGTGTTCACAGGCTTCGGCAAGTGATACATCTCCTGAAAGTTCTCTTCCCTGAAGATAGCAAGTTTTTTTCCACTGGCACTGCTCAATACCATTACCTCTAGATCAGTTTGCAATACAATCCAATGGATCATGTCTGCGCATGGAAATGTGGGATACCTGCATGCAACCCAATACAAGCCAGACTTGTGTATATTGACATAGACTCCATATTCTCCTCAAAGGTGCCTGAAAAGATGTCATTGATGTCCTACCATTTGATCTTGATCTCCTTGTCTATGAAAAACTTAGTGTCTTCGTAGATGGGCAAGCTCATATACACTTGCTCGACCACATCTCTAGTTGTGCTCTCAACGGTGTCATTTGACCCTTCTCTCTTGGAAGCCATTGTACCTATATTGCTGAGAGACTGATGAACACTTGTGATACCTAGAGATGGAGAAACACTCACGGCAAGAAAATTGTCATGAAAACTAAAAGCAACTTGAAGGCTAACATGCAACACACCTGGGTGACTGATTGGAAAATTTGCACAATTTTCTCTAAGAGGATGGGAGAATGACTACTAGAACTGCGTAGAGCATAGTCCCGACTGTTAGTGAGTTGACTGAATTCTAAAACCCCGAAGAGCACAATCCAACTTGGCCTAATGATGACTAGAACTGTGCAATGCTCAGTTTCAGTCTGCATGACTACAACCCGGGAAAATTGCATTGCGTAATTATGGGGGCCAACTGAGGTTCTACCTCTCAGAATTGTGTAGATCACATCCTAGGAGGCTAATGCAAGGCAGGCTCTGCATAATTTCTAGGAGCAAGGCAAGGACTTCCATCCTAGAAATGCACAGTGCAAGTCAGGCAAGGCAACGTCCGGGCCAAGGCAGCTCAGACCTACCAATGGGCGACTGAAAATAGTAAGGACTGAATGCATGTCTGAAGTTGGGTGCAGGAATGAGTGAATGAACATGCATGCAATCAGTGAGTGCAGGATTCAATAAAATGGGAAAAAAATGAGGTGTGTGAAGCGAGACGCCACAACTACGACCATAAGTGCAAAAACAATGTTATGCATGTGACAACAAGGAAATGCAATGAAAAACTTGAAACAATGCTTCTACAAACTAACATGCATTAAAACGATAGCAAGCATTCAACAAAACCAAGCAAACAACACTCACACAAACCGAAATACAAAAAGTGACAGAAAATCAACAAAAGACATGAAAAGTTGACTAACCTGAAAAAATGTGCAATAAGTGTGTCGAAGGTTCCTAAATGCATTGGGAATGTCAGAGCTCAAATATCGAAGTGAAGAATGATTTTTAAAGCATCAAATAAATATTTTTGACAAGATCGAGGCTTATGACATGCATGCCATAATTCTAGGAAAAAACGACACTTGGCGGGAGGTTTCTAAAACAACTTTTGCATGTAACCCCCAGCTGCTAAAAATAGATGCCTAAAATCTAAGGATGTTTTTTCCTTTTTTAGGAAAAAGATACCCACGTATGCAAGGCAAGTATTATAACCGTATTTTCCACTCCATTATAGTGAGAGAAACCCAATATCAACTTACCTCGGTTGTTTGGCTTAAATTCATCCCCTTTTCACCTTTTCTTTTACTTATGTGAGATTTATCCCATGTTAAAAGGGTTAAATTACATAATTAAGCAATTTCTCATAATTATTTTTCCAAAATATTATAATTATGTATAATATTTATTTCATAATTGAGATAATTGAGAAAAAACTCATAATTGTGCAGAAGGTTTCTAGAGTTTGTCATTCCCAAGGGGATCAAATTGACCCACTTGTGTATGAGTTGGCTAGAGGCCCATTATTGTATAATTTTTCTAACTTCTCAATCCCCTAGGTGTCTAGATACATTATCTTGGAGGATGGAATAAGCCTTTATAATCTCACCAAGAGGGAATACCAAAAATGACAGTGCGAGAGCTCTGCTGCCTTGGGAGAGGAGGCCATACTGCAAGTTGGAGGAGAGGATTTTCTTTGTGTTGATGGTATATATTTTATGTAGTTCCATTTATATGGTTAATAAAAATTTGTGTTCCCTTCCTTACATGAATTTGTGTTCAGTATATTATATGATAGTATCTATTGCTTTTGATCTAACAATCTTCTGAAGAAGATCAACTGTTTTCCTTGTTTAGTTGTGTTTGTGTGCATGGATAAATATTTCATGCATACATGTTGGATCGCTCAAGTGGAGTACAAGATCTGCATCGAACTCAAAACCCTTCCCCAACATGCGAGGATTCCAGGTCTTATCTATAACATAGATCTGACTGCTTGTTGCATGCATGACCATTTGGATTGAGGGGCCATTATTAGATCACATGAGCCATTATATTTGTTGTTTGGTGATTTTAATCGGGCATGAGATCACAGAGAAATAACTCCTTGCAGATCTAGCTGCAATAGAACTGGTGCTTTCAATGAGAGCATTTTTATTTTTCCCTCTTTGTGTTGAGATCTCCTCTTCTTCTTTATGTTTTTTGGTTTTCTCTTGTTCCCATTGAGTTCTCTATAATATTTTGGATCCATTTTGATCTCCTTTCATTTTACTTGCTTCAGATCTAAGCTGATCTTAGATCTAGAGTTTTATTTTTGTTTTTTATATGAGGGAATAATAGATCCAAGAATTGAAATCAAATTCTTGAATTTTCTGTATATAATTTTATTTAAATAACCATAGAT
This sequence comes from Pinus taeda, assembly GCA_000404065.3. Lineage (NCBI taxonomy): Eukaryota > Viridiplantae > Streptophyta > Pinopsida > Pinales > Pinaceae > Pinus > Pinus taeda. Next base: position 7,634 of record APFE030756706.1, read on the forward strand.
CTGAATTCCCTCTTAGATTTTTACTAACACCCCCCCACCTCCCCCCCCCCCAAAAAAAAAGAAATCACTGAAAAATAGACTCTGTATGAGGAAGTTATGGCCAATTGAAAATTGGGTAGTTTGTTTTTCTTCCGCCCTTGCGTGCAATTGATTTTTTATATTCATTTCTATTCTTTTCTATACATAATTAAGTGAAAATAATGACATATTTGTAATCCTCTTGATTTTTTACCTAAAAAAAAACATCTGAAAAGAGTCTGTATGAGGAAGATATGGCTGGTTGAAATATTAGCCTGTTTTCTATCCGTTTTCCCCAATTTTTGGGTTTTCTTTCAGCTTCTTTTCTTGATTTTTTATGTGTGTTCTTCAAAACTTGATACACTGTTTGGATCTATTTATTTTTTTTGCTAATAGTTGTTAATCTCTATCATATCTGAGCCATTTCTTATTTATTGGTCGGGATCATCCATTGCTTATGTTCTTCAAGGTTTCTCTTAAAGAGTTCTTTGTGTTCTTTGGTTGAGGACTAGTGTTCTCATCTTTGGATCTTTGTTTCAGATCCGTTTGGCTACTTTTGGTAACTACTTAGATCTCTTTGATATCCCACTTTGGTCTTTTTTTACCTTTGTGTGGCTTGGTCACTTTTTTAAGTTACCTATTCTTTCTCTTGTTTGTGTTCGTCACAATTGGTGGTGTTGTGATCGGTTGTGCAACTATCATCTAGGAAAGTTCTTTTGAGTGTGTTTTCATTGCTTTGTATGACTCTCATATGATATTTTTTAGGCCTTCCTATATCTAGGGTCTGGTTTTGACCCTTGTAAAACATTGGTCTTTGTTGAGCCATTATACTACAGCCCTAGCTTGATGACATTTCCCCCCCTTCTTCACTTTTTGCTTTCGATTTGATTGCTTTCAGTGTGTTTCCTTGATTAGGCTTTGCTTTTCCTAGTTTTCACGCTTCTAGAGTGCTTTGTGTTCTTACTTGGGAGTCTTTTCCTTTGGTTTCTTTTCAAATTGTTTTGGTTTGCCTTCTTAGTTTGTTTTAGGTCATTAATTCACAAAATTTGTGATAATTTGCTTTCAAGAATATTTAGAGGTGCATCATAATAGCCACTGGTGTGTTAGAAGGATCTTACCCTCCTGTAGTTAGCATTCATCGAATTGAAAATTAAAAATTGCATATAGTTGCACTAGGGTGACTAACTAAGATTCATTCACATCGCACCCCACTTGTGTAAACAACAGTGAATAAAATCAATGCGACAATAAAATTAACAAAAATTTGTCTTTTATTTTCACTAGTAGTACACCAACACTAGCTTGGGCTAGGGTCTTGGATATAGGAGTGTGAGTTAACTGCTCCAAGACTACAAAATTAACTTAGCATCTTTCAGTAGGGAGTTAAATCCATTTGCAATAGTGCAGTCTGGGAAGTCCTTCTCACAAAAGGGTCAAGCATGAGGTAATACTTGGGCTAGGTGAATTGACACAATCCCTTTTTCTTAGTTTTGGGTGGCACGGTATAGTGGAATCTCCACACATACAAATAATGTCATCTCATTTGGGGACAAATTAGGAGGAAACTCTCAAGGGGATTTCGGTCTTAGCTCCTTTTGGGGTTAAGTTTCCTGCCCTTGCGTGTGGATTTGTCCTGCGACTATCCCCCCAGGTCGTGTTATTGTACATGGTGACCATAGTGACCTATCTTCTTAGGGATTATACACTGGTGCAGGGTCGGGTTCGTCTTCTCTGTACCTTGCATAGATATTAGTCATACTCTCTTGCTCCTCTTGGAGGGTGCCCCATGGAAAAAGGGGCACTTGCACCGAGTTCGCAGATAAAAAGACTAGGAAGCATGTCGCTAGTATAATTGTTCCACCGCCAGCTTCTTTGTATTTTGGTTTGCATGCGCTATCTTCTAAGATGTTTCTAGTGTGTGCTATTTGGTATGAGTCATTAGTTTTAGCCTTAGTTTGTTTGTAATAACATAATTATACTCAAATCATAAGTTACCACCCTGGCTAAATTTGTTCATCGATGGTCACATCGTATTCACAGTTTGCCTCCTGAGTGAGGTGGACTTGTTACCCCTACACAGAGAGTACCCATCGGTTATCAAGACTTAGACCACCACATTGTCGTGGATTCTATACCTGGTCCTTCTTGTACTGATTTGGTTTCTATCAAGATTTTGGCAGACGACTCTGATGCTCCTGCCAACCCACATTTGACTGATCCATTGGGACCTGATTTATTGTGATTGAACCTTGACGGTTCCAAACCTACCTAGATTCACATGCCTTTGTTTGTGCTATACGCTATGGTGGAGTCTAAGACATCCTTACCTTCTGCATCAGTAGTGTCAGTTTCCATGACATCATTGCCACCTCTTAGTGTGGCTATACCCACTCCTCCGTCCACACCTCTTACTTCTTCTTGGGGCATTCCACAAGTTTCTTCTATGAATCCTAAAAATTTCTCGAACATTTCCATGTCCACACCATCTCCTATGTAGACCATGGTACCCCAGCCTAGTCATTCGGTAGGTTAAGGAATATTTACTCGACATTTTTCCCAACTAATTGTTCTTGTCCCTCAGTTAGACATGGTTACATCCAATAATATGTGGGGAGGATCATCTATTGTCCTTGGTCATCTTGGGGGAAACGCCACTTCTATTATGTCACAAGCTTGGTATAGTTTGCTTTTTGGAGGGGCACCACCTACCAGTACTTCTATTGGGGGGTTAGTTTACCTAGGGGCAACCCTGTTTCCGATATCGTTTCTCACACAAGGTATCCTCGTTATGTCAGTCCTACTGCGAAGAGTGGTCCTTTTCCTATACCTGGGTACAACCCCATCAACATCCATGCTTTTAGGGGTCATTTTCTCTCTGGCTGTACTTACCCTAGGTGGCAACCTCCATTTTCCAGTCATGTTGTCCCGCATTAGTCCTATGTCGGGGCGAACCCTTTTGTTCACCAATAGGTGCATCTTTCCACTCCTCATATGGGGGGACCACATGGTTGGTTAGGGGCCTCTCCCTCCTATGGCTCATTTAGTCAGATCCAAAATCCTTTCTTATCTTCTTCCGATTTCCTAGATGTGGTGACACTGACTAATGACCCCATACATCATGATCCTTGGTGGCCACTTATGCTCGCCAAATTACCATCGGATATTCCCAAGTTTGAAGGAAATCCTGGGGAGAATCCATCCACACACATTACTACTTATCATTTGTGGTATTCATCTAATTCTTTAGTGGATTATTCTGTTAAACTTCACTTATTCCAACTTGCATTGACCAAGGATGTCGCAAAGTAGTACATTGAGTTAGATACCACATCCTACGATGACTTTGTCTCCCTTGCTCAAACTTTCCTAACACACTTCCAGTTACCTACTCGGTATGATATCGACTTTGACCTCTTGTCTAATTTCAAACAAGATGATGCTATGTTAATCTTTGATCATATTCATGAGTGGCACCATCGCAAGAGGTTGGTGAGAACCAAGTTACCTGATGAGATCTTGTGTAAATGGTTCATTCGATCTCTCCGACCTCAGATTTCCAAGGATGTGTCTATGTTTCGAGCACTTACTAAGGAACAAGCTATTTTAGCTACCCAACAGTTGGATCTTATCTATTCACAGTCGGGTACGCTTTATGAAGTGCTGCGTAACGCCCCTAGGCTTTCCGTTGACCCTCCAAAACATGTTCCTAGCCCACATGCTGATGGTGTGATTGGGTTTGTTTCTGATTCCGTGAGCCAACTTGCCTCCTAACTTGGGCAATTCATTGTTACATCTGAAGCCCCAGCAAGTGTGTCTGGCTTTGCTAAAGCAATCGCTCCTGAGCTGTCCACTGATGTTCTCACGGTGAAGTCCACTCAACTGAAGAAAATTCAACAATCTAGTGGTACGAAGAACAATAAGTGAAATAAACAAAAGAATCAAAATGCTTAGGAGTCTCAATCCAACTCTCAAAGTCAGGGAGGGGGCACTAGTTAACTTCGTTGTAATGTCAAGTTTCCTTGTAAAATTTGTCAAGGTGACCATCTTACTCATGAATGCCCTTGAATGGATGAGGTCCATATGCTTCTTTCACTACTGTCTACTCAATAGCTTGCTATTGTAACCCATCCATTCCTTGCACAACCCCAACAATAGATGGTTGCTCAACCTTCTCGCCCTCCGCAAAGGGGCAACAAAGGGTCATCTTCTCATAATTTATCTGTCTTCATGCGCAAGTAAGATCTTAATGCGACCATGTGAGCCAAGTCTAATAATGTTCCTTATTCGAGTCTCCCATCTAAGGACTCATCAATTCCACTACCATCCACTGGACCTCTCACTCTAGATAAGCCTGTGGAACCCGTCTATCACCCTCCTAAGGGTGTTCTTCGGAAGACAACACACAATCCTTCTACCAGGGTTTCTCAACACTACAATATTGTTGAAGATCTAGCCCAGGCTCCTTGTGCCATGTTTGCCTTGGAGGTATTGCAAAGTTTTCCTCAGCAGCACAAAGCCTTGCTGTCTACCATTAGTGGAGTTGACCTATCTGAATCTAGTCTCATCGCTTTTAACGCTAATAATGTCACTCCTCGACTTTCCCATTAGATTTCTTTCCAAATCATCATTTGTGTTTCCCATAGAAATATTCATCACACTTTGGTGGATGAGGGATCTTCCACGTGTGTCATGTAAGCATCATGATGGAAGGCTATTGGCTTTCTGACACTCACCACATCCAACACGACTCTCCAAGCTTTTGACAGACACAACTTTGTTCCAATGGGAGTTCTTCCAAATTTTTCCATTGAGTTAGTAGGGAAAATGTCCATGTTGATGTCAAGTTTGTCGATGCCACATTAGATTATGACTTGGCCGTAGTTGGTTTTATGAAATGACTGTAGTCATCTCATCTATTTTTTGTGTACCTTTCTTTCCTCATTAAAGCAAAATTGTCACTATCAATCAACTTGACTTTTGCGTGCCATCAGCTCATATTTCCACCACTGGAAACCACTCGTGAGAGATAACCTTGGTCAGTATGAGAGTGTTGGCTTGGGATTATTTAAAATCTCGTCCCTTATGGGAGTCTTTACTCAACTCCCTCCTCCCAACACTCCCTCTACTTCTACCACAACTCCTATGCATATGATCTCTTCTGGTACCCGTGGACCCCATAGACCTTCTGATCCTTGGGTGGTGTCGCTTGATTCTATGGAAGTTGAACAAGATAGTGAGCACCCTCTGCCACCTATTGTGGAATAGATCAGCTCTTTGGAAATTCTGTCAGTACCTCCTGACGCTGGTTAGAAACTCCATCCCAATATGGAATATGATCAGGTTCTTTTTCCCACACAGGCCGCCCCTGTACTTTCTCTGCATGACTCCCTTGATGATGAGCCTCCTTGATTAGTCAAATTGGCGGTCATGGATCTACCCACTAATCATCATAGGTAGTTTATGCCTCTTTCTGTCTTTAGTCTCCCCGATGAAGAATGAGTAGAACCTAGTAACTTGAATCTTAAATTGAATTAGGGGGCATCTTCCCGGATTTCCTTGGAGTTTCCACCCATGAGCCGAGTCAAGTATTGGGATTCTAATGTTGAACCTGCCATTGAATTGCCCACTTCCTTTCCACCTTTTGATAATCATCTTATACCCCCTTTATGTCTTAATCCTCCCCTATGTCCTCAGGTTTATTTCAAGAGTGTGACTATGTTCGATTGTCCTTGGCATGGTCAACCTTTCCGGATTTGGCAGTTTTATTTCCTTTGGCATGGCCCCACATTGGTGAGACATATGGTATATTTACCTTCCATGAGTTCACTAGGAAAACCTTGGCCTGTGCCCAGTTGTGGGCACACTTTGACGTGACCTACTAAATAGTGTTGCACTTGTACATATTGTACATAGAAATGTGACTCTTTACCCGTTTTGGTTTGGTGTGTAATGCGAGTATTTTCTATTCCTTATTTATGCCAAAATTCCAAAAACATAGAAAATTCAAAAAACAAACCAAAAAATACATGGTCTTGTTTTTATCTCATCCATGTTTATGTCTTTCATTATGTGATTTAACCATGGGTCCAGTCTTTCTGGACGGTTTTTACAGGACAAGGTGATGCTTCTATTGCGACATCCATTGGAACTTAGGTGTGTTTCTCTTGAGCTTGGCATATAGGGGTAGATCATATATCACTATCACCATTGCATTTTGACCATGAGTGCCATATTTATGCCTTAGGTGTAACCTTGTCAAGTTGTGACTTTCACTTTTGCCACTTCCTTTATGCATGTCATAACATGGTGGTAGATCTTACCTGATCATGGATACCCTAGTTAGCACCTTTTTTCCGAGGTGGTGTCCATGCAAACATTTCTTACTCCTTCTTGGAATTCCTCCTTCTGACCCTCCATGAACTAGAATCTGATCCTCATGTCCTCTTCTTCGTCATATTTCTAGGTTTACCCCAAGAGGATTCCACCATTTTTCTCCCTTGTGATTGCCATTTTTTATCAGTTTACTTTTGCATGATGAGCTTTGGTTTCTCTCTTCCATCATCATCATATGCTTGGGCTACCACCTGCTTTCACTTGGTGTTTACCCTTTCTTGGAGGAACCGCTACAGTTAGTGGTCCTATTATCTCACCTCTTGTCCTCTTTATGTCATGAGCAGTTCCATCATTACCAGAACCAATTACTACCCTCTATACCACTCATTCCTCCAAGAGGAGTTTCCATTAAGCTCTTTTCAGACTCCTTAATTTAGAAAATATTGTTTAACCCAGTATAAGTTTAACCCTTTTCCGGACTGGGATATAGACTAGTTACGAAAAAGGAATACCCTAGTCTATTGTGGCTAGGAGTTCCCCCCTTATATACTTTTATCTCTTTTTCGGGCTTGGGGGAGAACTTTACGAAAAAGGAACTTATAAAAACTAGAAGGGGGGGGGGGCATATTTTTCCATTAGTCATCAAAGTGGCAGAATTAGTTGTGTCGCCCTTGAACACGACACCTCTCTGTCCCATTTTCTTACTATTGGGTTTTAGCTTGCCTAGGAGTTGTACCCTCCATATGAGTCTCTTTACTTCTCTGACTGGTTACTATTCTAGTCATATGGAGCGTGCTTTGATGCCTCCTGCATCGTTTCATGATATCACCTGGTGCTCATTAGTCATGCTGCCAAGTCATTCTTGTTTCATGCCGCTATGTGTTCAAGGGAAGTCTCAACCTATGTCGGCCATCTACAATAGTATGTTGCCCTTTTTGAGTCAGCCATCCTTGTGTCAGTTGTACTTCACTGCTTCATGACTTCATCTATTCATCACATCATCTTGGTTTGTTCTATTTTGATTGATGGGGGATACATTAAGGCCCTCCTTCGACGAATCTTCTCTTGTCAACTTCAACTCATTATCCAGGAGCTTGATCTAGGAATTAGTTGTACCTTGGAGATTGCAAACCTTAGTGGCAGGCTTCCTCGTGATTCAAAATGGGTTGTCATCATTCGCTCATGATTGATCGAGTTCGCTAGTGTTCAACATCAACTCATATATTCACACTTAGTGGATTATACTAGGTACCTTGGGATCCATTTTCCTCATTAGTGGATTGCCCCGCGTCTGTTACTAGTTTACCTCATTAACTGGTAGTCAGGCGGTTTCTACCATGCTCAACTTCAGCTCATCTATCCGCATGGTGTAGATTTGTACCATCGAGGTTATGTTGAAGACCCCGGGTTAGAGACATATCACTCTTATATGGCATCCTTCCTAGGTTGTGTTGGTGTTATGTATCATTTATGTACTTTGATGGCTATCTTGAGACACTTCTTTGTCTGTCATGCGTCCATAGTCCTACTGATGTATACTATGACATAGATCCACGATTGTATTTGTTAGTGGCTATGCTTTATCTGTTGAACCACATGGATCCATTGTGTATGTCTTCCTGGCCATGTTTTAGCATTTCATGTCATGGATCTATAGTGTATTTTATGGAGGCCATGTTCAATACTTTCTTATGACCAAGCATGGGTATGCCCACCTCGGGAATGTTTTCAACAATGTTGAGCCTTCAATACTTGAGTTCCTCCAATCAAACTTCGTAGTCTTGGCTCCTTCCTCCCATTTTGAGCATTGAGTATTATTGTAATGCATTTTGGCCATCAGTTTCTCTTTTGACCTCATGCATTAGGGGGCATCTGTTATAACCCTATTTTCCACTCCTTTATAGTGAGAGAAACCCAATATCAACTTACCTTAGTTGTTTGGCTTAAATGCATCCCCTTTTCACCTTTTCTTTTACTTATGTGAGATTTATCCCATGTTAAAAGGGTTAAATTACATAATTAAGAAATTTCTCATAATTATTTTGCCAAAATATTATAAATATGAGATAATATTTATTTCATAATTGAGATAATTGATAAAAATCTCATAATTGTGCAAAAGGTTTCTAGAGTTTTTCATTCCCAAGGAGATAAACTTGACCCACTTGTGTATGAGTTGGCTAGGGGGCCATTATTATAGAATTTTCCTAACTTCTTAATCCCCTAGGTGTCTAGATACATTCTCCTGGAGGATGAAATGAGACTTTATAATCTCACCAAGAGGGAATAGGGAGGAGGACCAAAAACGACAGTGCGAGAGCTCTGCTGCCTTGGGAGAGGAGGCCATACTGCGAGTTGGAGGAGAGGATTTTCTTTGTGTTGATGGTATACATTTGATGTAGTTCCATTTATATGGTTAATAAAAATTTGTTTTCCCTTCCTTACATGAATTTGTGTTCACTATATTATATGATCATATCTATTGCTTTTGATCTAACAATATTTCGAGGAAGATCAATTCTTTTCCTTGTCTAGTTGTGTTTGTGTGTAGGGATAGAGATCTCATGCAGATGTGTTGGATCGCTCGAGTGGAGCATAAGTCCTGCATCGAACTCAAAACCTTTCCCTGACATGTGAATATTCCAGGTGTGATCTCTTATCTATAGCATAGATATGAATGCTTTCTGCATGCATGAAAATTTGGATTGAGGGGCCATTATTAGATTACATTAGCCAATATATTTTGTTGTCTAGTGATCTCAATCAGGCATGAGATCATGGAGCAATAGCTCCATGAAGATCTAGCTGCAACAACAAGATTGCACAGTCCTGGAGTGAACCCGTCAACCTGTGAGCACATGCAACAAACAACAAGCCTTAGGATGACTTATGCACAGTTTATGGGTTGAGTGGCTATGGCTGTCCCTCAAGCTCTATGGAATTTCTAGACTAAGCCAAGGTTGTCAGCTAGAGTTGTTCAAATTATGAGAGCAAGCTTTGATGCGCTGCTCTGCGCAATTTTCAAGGGGAAGGTAGCCTACATGCTCTGTGCAATTTTCAAGGGGAAGGCAGCCTGCATGCTCTGCGCAATTTTGGAGAGCAGCTGGATCCCTTGATTCACTGCGCAATTCTGAAGAGAAAGATTGGTTTCCCTCCAGTGCTACGCAATTTTCTAAGTCAGCACAAGAATTAGTTGAAGACCAAGTCACGGGAGGTCAACTTGCGAGTGAAAGTGAAACAAGTTAGCGAACACAAGATGATAAGCTAAAGAAACTCAACTGAAACCACAAGTACCTGAGCAGTGCAAGACATGCTACAAAGGATGGTTGGTAGGGAGGCTTCAAAACGAAGCTAAGGAAAAATTTTGGAGGATGGTTGTAGCCGCTACAAAAAATCCCAATATTAATGTTAATGTGATAAACCCTAATATTACATATTAAATATTATACACACACACACACACACACACACACACACACACACTTGATTTCTGTTTATATAATTAAAGCTTAGATATATATCATTAGAGTTTGAATATATAATTTTTTCACAGAGATTTGGCACAATTTTATGATTAAGTATTAGTGTTTATACAATTATACTTTGGGTATATATTTCATCACTGGGGTTTACACAATTATATTTTGAATATACATTTGATTTGTGTCCATGATTCTTTTACAAACAATTTAGACAATTTTGTGTAGAAGGCATTTTAATTAGATGGCAATTGCTTGTTTTGTTTCTTCTAACTCGTCATCAATACCTTTTTTAAGTGGTTGTACATTACAACATATTAATCATGATATGCATGCTTTAATATTTGATTTCTTAATTTTTATTATTTGATCAATTTTTTATATATTTCCTATCCCATTATCTTTAAGATTACAACTCATAGAGCTAAGCAAATCCAATTCCTCTACAATATTCAAATTTACAATACCTTAAAGTTTAGTTATACACAGTGTATTACAATAAATGAAAGGCATACCTCAGTAAGTAGCTTGGCCTTTGCTCAATTGATTAATCTAAGACCATTTATTTCCTTCAAGATACCATGGAGAACACAAATTACACTTCAAATAAGAAACTACTATGATAGTATTGAATTAGATGTTTCTTCAAGATGTATTTATACGTTCATTCCTTAAGAGGATGATAAGGGGTTTCATCTCAATCCTTCTTTGTTTTTTATCATCACAGAGCTTCTGTTATGTTGACACCTAATCTTTGGGATTAGGTAAATCCATGCAAATATTGTAAATAGAAAATAAGGAGAATTAGAAGATGAAGAGACAATGGGAGATGAAACCCAAGAGTCTCTCTCTCCATGTATATATCTATGATCCATATTAATGCAATAACACAATTTTATTTGAGGAGTTACCTCCTAGTCTGACATGGTATCAGAGCCAACACCATTTTTGGCTTCCTTTCTGCCTTTGTTCTGCATATTTTTTAAACTAACACCTTTGTCATATCCCTGCAATATCCCATGCATTGTTGTTGAATGCATTGGTAGAGATTGCATGTTGTATTCTATCCTACTATTGAAAAGGTTGTATTTTTTCATTAAGGAATTGATTTTAAACCTAGTGTGAAGACTGGTGTGTCTTCCTGGAAGTGTTGCATTTAATGGTGTGCTTGTAGTTCAAATTATGTGGCATCTAGCATGTGGTAAGTCTTTTAAGAACTTGAAAAGTTTGATGATTGATGAATGTCGTATATGCGGAAAATATTTGATTAAATGCAGAAAATATTTGATTGAATGTAGAAAAGTTATAGTTGATTGAATGAGGAAAACATTTTGAAGCTAGTGGAAGTATTGTGTCTGTGTGGAATTTTTTTTATAAAAAAACTCGTGTGGTAAGCTTATCGCCTCATCTCCAAGTGAATCTTACGTTGATCTTTTGTCCGTCTACCAGAACCTAGTTGAATGCATTAAATCCATGAAACCTGCAATAGCGAGTCCATTAAAACATTGGTCTCTGCTTTGTTTAAAATGTATGTAGGAGCAACATATTGTGTGTTAAAATCTTGTGTGTCCAAGACCGTTGCAACAACGTATGTCTCCCATTAAAATATGCATAGTCTCCCATTAACTGCACAGAGAGAATTGGTGACAACAATCACTGTCGGTATACTTCTTGGAGCTGAGTTGAATGTTTTGTGAGTGTTGGTAAATTGTGGTAATATTCCACAAAGAGGTTTCCTCCACTGTGCAACGTAATTGTGGCTTGGTGCAGAGTTGTTCCTGACCGATCGAGGTATATCCATATGAACATGTGTTTTATTTTTTTAATACTCTACATGTATGGTATGAAGTGCGTTATTTGAAAGTGCACTGGCTCTTTTATAAATGCATTGTTTTTTTTTAAATAAGACATATATGGTATGGTTAAGATTCATATAATCAAATTACATATATGGTCTACGTAAGGTATATGATGGAAGTATATTGAGAGCCCACACTCTTAGTTGATTTTTTTTTAAGAAAACAAATTATTTTACAAAGACTTGCAATTACTGTAATTATTTTGAAGCACATAGTCATTTCTTAAGAATTCATTCACTCATATTTGTTGTGGGAGTGGTTCTCACTAGTAAGTAGAACTATCCCGAGTGGTCCCAGAAGATAAGAAACACTCTCATTTTCAATGAGTTTTGGAAAAGAGTCTTTGAAGGTGTAGGAGACAATTCACTTGAAAAACCCACTTCAGGCAAGGAGCTTGCCATTTGGGAAAACAAGAACAACAAGGCCTATGCCTTGATTATAGCATAAGTAAATGAAGAGGTGAGTCACCATATCTCTCCATTTTCAAATGCTTTTGAACCCTTAAAGAAGTTGAAGGAATTGCATGACTCACACTCGAAACTTGAAGTTGTTCAATTGGTGATTAAGTTGTTTAGTCTTGAATTGAAAAATGATGACCTTGTTGCCTTAGAATTAGAAGTAAGATCTATTATGGATGATATAAAATCCACTGGTGTTGAGATAGATATTCCTCTCATAGCTTATGTCAAG
>APFE030756709.1:0-13950 GCA_000404065.3 Pinus taeda
TGATTGATTGCAATCACATATTGCTATAACCTCGGGTTGTTTGGTGAGAACTCTATTGCGTTGGCCGATTGTGATTGTGCGATGCAACATGGGCCATCGATCTATGCACTTGATCAATGGTCCACATTGACTCCGTTGATCGCCATCGCAAGTTCCACATAGTCTGCACCGATATCTGCCGATTGCCACCACCGATTGTGATTCGTCAACTGGATATGGACTCTTGATTGGCCAGATTTGATAGCTGTTGTGCATTCATTTCTCAAGCCTCTGATGCTCTGTTTTTCACTGCTTTTTAGTGTTTTTCGCCTCTCGATAGTGTTTTTCTGCCTATTTGAAGGTTCCCCTTATGCGATGGTTTTGATCTTCTAAATGATTTTTAAGAAGATTTCGAAGACTTAGAGAGTGTTTTGGATCTGTTTGGATCAACACCTCAGGGCTAACAGGACCCGATGCAATTATAGATGTGAGAGTAGTATTTTTGAAGTCCGGCTTATGGCCAAAGCGAAGTAAGAGGAGATGTGGCCTTCGAAGCTAAAATAGGGGGCATTTCCTCTAAAACTAGCAGCACTACACCTTAGGGGCTAACATGACCCACGAACAAAACAACTAGAGCTAAGTTGGTAGGGGAGGGTGATTATCCCTAGTCCCCAACCATATTAAATAAAATGTGACCACAACTAGTGGAGTGAAGGGCTTAGATGGCGAGGGCGGGTGGTAAGCCCAACCCTCAACCATATGTGGTCATGTGACTCTCATTGGGGGCTACAAAATCAAATCTTAAGGCCTTACGACACATTTAAACGAATAACACCATTTACAACAGAATCAGTGCTCGTCCTAGGTGAAATTGTCACCTTGTGGTCTACCAAAAAGCGTGTTTCGGTGCTCAATTAGCCAGTTGGGTCATTTTTTAAGACAAATAGTAGGGATATTGAAAAATTGGCCTAACTTAGTCATTCTTCAGCTTTTTTGAGCCCAAGAAGAGACTAGAGAGGGGTTTTTGGGTGTTCTAAACTCAATGGCCACATCAATTTTGTGATTTGAGCACTGTATGTTGGAATTTTTACAGAGCCAACTCGTTTAATGTTGCAAACAAAAACTATTTTTAGGTCATTTGGATACCTTCATAAGCATGGAAAGAGCCTAGACAAGGATTTTAAAACCTTCCATACACATATGTTGCAGTTATTTCCTCATTAGAGCAGCCATTTTTCAGTCTATTCTCAATTTGTTTGTGATAAAAGGCCATTTGAAAACTTTATCATGAAGTAATTAGTTTTATTATTTTTAATCTTAGAATGAGTATAAGGACCTATTGTGAGAGAGTCATTTTTCCTTTAACACCATCATTTTCTTTGTTGTTGAGTCAACTTGTGAGTGAGACATCCATGAAGGAGAACATTCCTTTGTAGGAGAAACACATGCAACCATAGAAGGAAGTTACTCTATTAGTAAAAACAACTTGAAATATACTCTCTTTGTTGCTGAGATCAATAAAGCAGCCTAGCCATTGGAGCAATGCCTGGAGACGTAGCCCAAGAGGGGTGAACTTCATTATCACATGGTTGTTCATTTTTACCGTGTTAAATTTCAGGTGATTCTATCTCATCTTTAAGTTTATTGAAAACTAACTATTCACCTTCAAATAAGTTACAATCTAAGTGAATGTTTAAAGACCCATATTTTTCTAACTTTCAAAGTGTCAGAGTATGATCGAGTTCCATTTTCAGATCACATGGTATTAGAGCATTTTCTGACCATATTGCAAGCAAGGAAAATGTTTGCAACATGTAAGACACTTAGAACTAGAAGAGATTAATTATTCTCTCCAAGTGGAGAACATGGAATTAAGAAGAATGATCAAAACATCAAAGCATGAAAAGAAGAAGTTGCACCTGGTGTTGCAAATTGTCATTAAAGAGCAAACTGGGGAATGTTCAACTACCAAAGCTTCACCAAAGGCTCAACAAGTTTGTGTTCATGGGATGGCTAATTTGTGTACCCTTTGTCAGATGAAGAACAATGTTTATATGTTAAATCACAAGAGTGGTTTCCTTGAGTCCACATCTATCACTTGATCTACAAAAGAGAAGAAGGAGGAGATGGCTAATCTCTAGAAACAGGACCAAGAGTCTCAAGTAGAAAAGGAGGTAAAAGATACTTGTTCAAATTGTTCTCTTAACAATGATCATGCTTCTTTTGCATCATTTGAGAAACATGCCAAAGGTATTGGTATGAAATTTTTTACCAAAATGGGGTACAATGGTAGGGGTCTTGGAATTCATAGTCATAGAATTGTAAATCCTACTGAGGTGAGAACACAACTGATGAGCCTCGGTACTGCAACAAGAATCATGATGCAACTCCCAATATTCTTGTTGCAACTCCCAAGGCTACCAACTTTAATTATCAACCCGGGGTTCGTAAAAAATTAAGAGGTATCGGCGTTATATATGAAACATACAATTTGTCCTTCCTTTGATGTCATGATGTAATGGAGTGCATGTATTGAAGTCAAATCCTAAACTAATTACAGAAAATGAAATGCTCGAAATGGAAACCTTAACCTATTGCAAGAAAGAAAGTAAAAGGAAACAAAAGTATTCTAATTGCATAAATATCATGAACTAAATGTAAACCATTAAATTTTAAATACTTTAGATCCATTAATATATTTCATTGGCGGTGGCAATCAAGAAAATTATCATTCTAATATCTAGTCCATAAATATGTCCATTAGCACAAATCGTTGAAACGTTTTGCATGGGTAGAGAGGCAAGTCCTAAGTGGTATTTAGTCTTCCATAATATTTGTTTTAGATTATAGGGGTATTAATTCAAACCTAAGGGATCATAACCAAGCTTCTTGAGTGAATCTAGGCAAGTATATATATGCTGGAACACTGCTATGGGGTTTCTTGTAATATTACTACAAGAAACAACAAATTTTCTATAGGGAGTTATAATTCATTAAATGACAAACTAAATCAAATCCAAATTGGATGAGATTTTTTTTTTTTATTGAATAGGATATCATAGGTCTCCATTCCAAGAGGAATCACTCAAAAAGACCTCTGTTGACCCTTGCTCAAAAATGGCATAAAATTACTAGTGTAAAATCTAGAAATTCGATAACTAGTGAGCTAGTAAATCTATCAAATGACCAACCTAATCAAGGGAAAATGAAATGGGGTAATTTTTGTTAATAACTAGAATTATGTTTTGATCTAATGCAAGTGGAACCAACTCGATTGAATCTTGTTAGCATGCTCTAAAAATAGGATAAATTTACTGATATTTCCCACAAAGGAGTTCCAAAAATCTAGATTTGGGAATAAGAAAACTAATTCAAGTAGCTCGATGATTAATATTACCTTCCAAATATTTTCCAAGGATGAAATTATTTTTTTGATCCTGCAAAAGAACTTATATCAACTTTTTAACCCAATCCTACAACAAGAAATCATTAATACTAAATGCAGAAATAGAAATAAACAAGAACAAGAGATGCATGTGAATAAGAAGTGAAAAGAAGAAAAGTGAATGATACAAAAGGATTTTAGGCTATTGGGATGGCTAAGACCAAGTAAAATCAGATTCCTATGAAGGATAACAAGGTTTAGAAGCTGAACATGACACTGATCTTCATTATTTTCACCAATACAATTACATCCCTGCAAGAATTGACAATGGAGTTGCAAAAATATGATTTCTCTCCACAAGAAGACTAACAAAAATCCCCCCTAGAGGAAAATTTGACTTGGTACTTATAAAAAATGATTAGGAATCATTCCCCATGAAAGGAGGAAGTTTTCCCCACAAAAATCCCTTGATTAGTTGATCTAGTTCCCAATACTAGGAATCTGCATTAAATCACAGGGAACACACTCCTAGATTTTCTCAATCATTGGAGTCCCACAATCTGTGACATAATTCCATAATATTGTTATACAAATTTTTTTTATTGTCCCTGTACTCCCCGTTCCATGATCCTAGAGGACCTCTACAGTGAACCCTACATGCTTCCCCTTCATGAGCAGAACAATTCCCTTTTGCATCATTTCCTAAAAATCTTCTGTTTTTGCTAGTTTACAAGACCACGCTAATGACCAGTGTCCTCCTCACGTCGATAGGTAGGGAATAAAATGGTCCCTAGCACTAGTTGAAGTGACTAAGCCTTGTTCTAGTCACATCGATCCTCTTTTGGAAAGTTTTTTAAATAAGGAGCCAAAGCTTCCAACTCTAGAAGCTTCGTAACAGAAGTCTGGTAAATGGCTGGGCCGGATGGAGTCGAGGATGTCAACTTGGGCTCCTTTCCCCTATAAGGATGGAACTACCTAAAGAGATAAGAACTTCTCCCATGAGAAGAGGAACCATCTCCCATCCATTCATGCTATATAAACCTTCATTTTTTCCAAGCACGGGCTAGTGTTAATGTTGGTGTGCTAGTGCTAATTAAGTTTGGAGTAATTAGCAAGTTATTCATAGTTGTATCTCTTTAGTTGTGTTCGAGGGAGAAGTGTGAGTTTGGTTTAGTGTGAAGACTAAAGGGAAGAGCCTTAAAACTATCATTGTTGAGGGCACCATGGAATTCTAATGGAAGTGTTTGGGTACCCGGTTTTGTCGAAGGAGAACAACAATGTCAAGACAATGGTTGTAATCTCTTCTTGATTTAATATATATGCAACTATCGATTGATTTCCTACATAATTCGTCATCTCACATGTTTATGGCTTAACGATTCTTGACTTGTTAAGTAGGTTGAATTACAATTTATCTATTATCACGGTTGTTGTTTTCCGTTGTTTACTTGTTTCAGGTGTTCGAAGAAGGAAACAGGAAATAGCTAGAGTGAGCAAGCAAGGCCTTCACCAAATGGGAGAAGCGTACTAAGAGGTAGGCCCTCTTAATTGGTTCTAACTTAAGGAAATCTTCCATAGAATGTCTTGTTTATGGCTAGACCCACTATCGGGCTAGAGGAATTGTTTGTGTTCGCACTTAGAATTGTACTTCACCACAAATTGGCGACCATACTAGGGAATCAATCCTTCTATTTGTTTGCTTGGAATTTCGTGGTTTTGTGTGAAATTTTTTTCACCATTTCCCTTTAGTTCTGTCTGCTTTGATTTTCTTACTACTTTGGGTTTGAAATTCATAGTAGCAAGTCTGGTCCCAACTTTTGATTCTTTTTTTATTTACATCCTCACTCAGCACGCTTATTTCGCTGACAGTCGTGCCAATCAACAAGATATGCTAAGAAATAGTCACGTCGACCCCCTTCTGGTGCTTCTTGTTAGTTAGGCAGTGGCGCTGATGCCTGTAAGTGAAGATTAGGGTTCACCCCAGATATTGGCCAGTGTGTCTTGCTCTCTTGATTTCTTCTTTGTAAGTTGTTTAGATCATCTTCTCCCTAATTAGAAAGCTACTTTTCAATTGGTTTATTTTATTGTTGATTTTCCATCTTTTTGCTTGGTTTCTTGGGTCATTGGATGGTTTGTGGCCCTAGGGCATCGAGGTTGTCATCCATTCAGCTGATTGTGAACTCAGTGAGTCAAGTTGTTGATCCATTTACTCCTTTCATTTCATTTATAGTCCTTCTACGGCTTTGACCTCCATTACACAAGTTTGAAAAGTTTTGTTTTCTTGTCTAAGCTCCTCCTTTTTGGCATAGATCACATTTCTTGTCTTTCTTTTGGTAAAGTTGTTGTGTCATTAGTTTGAAAGAGATTCTCTTTTCGTGTTTTTCATTTGCTAGAGAATCGATTGTCTTAGAAATTTTCATTGGAGTGATTTATGAGAAATCCATCTTGTCATTTCATGAAAAGTATAAAATTCTAGTTTGTTGCATCAATATGTTATGGTAGTTAGCATCATTGAAGACTAGGATTGCATTTGCATTTGAAAAGAAAAAGAATTCTCTTTACTTTTGAAAGGACTGTTGGAGTGTATCTGTTAGGAAATTATGAATTGGAATGTATTTTTCATTAGTTTATTTTCTCGAAAAGTGAAGTAGTGAAAAATCATTTTGCTTTTGGTTGCTTGATTGTTTACATTTGATTGTGTTTCCTACCCTCTCTAGTGTAGACAGTTCATCAAATTGAAAGGGTCTTATCTTATTTAGCTGCATTTAGGGATTTTCGAGTCACATAGCTAAGGCCTAAAAATCGAGACATAATTAAAGATAAACTTTAAAATGAACTCAATTAACTTAAGAAACATTTGAAACCTAATGATCACATCTAGAAGGTCTAGGCTAGAGACGTGTTCTGACGTCTTTAAACCTAACAGCTGTTGTTAGCTTTGACAGTAGACGATGTTAGTATGGACTTGTGCTCCCCATATCATCGAGTATATAATGGGAGATCTCTATAGGTTTCAATCCTTTATCCATAGGAAGCTGAGTCTTTCGCCTTGCAAACATGATACACCAAACACAACATTCGGGGAGATTGCTTGCCCATACTTCTCGGTTCACTGGGAGGTATTCTACAGTTCACGGTTGCCTAATACTCCTTTTTACCTAGACCATCCAGAGTAGTCATTTAATATTTTTGACTCATTAAACTTAAAAGATCATTCGAGCTCTTCTCCTTTCAATCTTGTTTCTAATCGAAAGTGATAGAGTCATCTTTGCTTCTTTCTCGACTCTTAAAACATGAAAGAGAAACAATTTATATATGTGTCTTAAAAATTTGTTGCTCACAATATTACAACATCCTGTTAGTCTTTTCTAGACCAAATTATGAGTTTTCCCTAAAGTACATTTTAAACCCTTGAAATTTATCTCTCTTTTCTTGTTAACTAAGGCAAAGTCATCATGGCTGAACCATTTGGTTCACCTAATTCCTCTTCCTCTCCTCCATCTGAAAATTTATCTGAGGAGCCTTTTCCTGAATTACCAGAGTCACTCGAGGACCAAGGTGTTGAAATTATCATTCTAGGCATTCCACCTTTGTCATCTCGTCCTCCGCCTACTTTAGATACTAGGTCACCTGCTGATATTGGCTTGGAATCTCCAAACAATCCCGTCCAAACTCCTGAGAGTTCACTGACTACTAATAGTCATCTTGGACTGGTTATATATCCTCTTAATCCTTTGTTCAACCCTATTGTGATATCACCACAGTGTTCATACAGTTCGTACAATTAGCTAGGTGTCATTTTGGAATTATCCCCTCATACATCTTTGGTCATTTGTCGTCATTTGTTCCCAGCTATGGAACTTGAAGGCGACGCTCCAACTACCTCTTTGGATCAATCGAAAGTTTCTACTCCACACATTATTGAGGAGGAAGAACATAAATTTCCTCTTGAAGGTTTCCCTTATACGGGGAGCATTCCCATCAATGTGCATCGGGATTTTCCACCTAATTATGTGACTTTAGCACAGTTGGTCTCAGGTACACCTAGCGCCTCATCACTTTATCACAACCCTGTTTGGGGGTCTAGCGCCATGCCTACTAGAGGTTTGTTCATTCTGAACTTGACCTCCCAACAAGTAGTTACTTTAGTCCCGATACAACCCACCGTTTCGAACCCTCTTTTCTCGTCCGTCCCAATCACTGTCTGGTTCAACTGATGGTATCGAAGAATGTTATTGTCAGTTCTTTGATCCCTCCAGTAAGTGGAAAAGTTGTGCCACTGCCTAGGGGGCAGAATCTGAGTGTTTCTATGATGTTAGGCACAACCAATGTGAGTAGCTCATAGGCTCACATGGTTGGGATGAATTAGCCTTCTTCTAGTGTTATCCAAAACCCTGCTGGTCTTGCTGGATCATGCAATGTCCAGTACCAATAGGTCCAAAATCCCATTGGTCCATCTAGGTTAAGAAATTTCCAGTATCAGCAGCCTTATGAGGCTCAGGTTCAGTACCAAGCTCCTTATGTCCCATATGGTTCTCAAGGAATTGTCAATATGTCTTACATCCTTCATTCTAGATAGTATGTTTAGCCTAGTCCATCCTCTTTTTTGGGTGGCTATGGCCATATTCAGTTCAAAAATTTTCCGGAAACTATTCAAGTACCCTTGCAGCAACAAGGAAAACCTTTGTAGCAACAAGGACAACCTTTGTAGCAACAAGGCCAACCTTTGCTACAACAAGGGCTGTCCACACAACAACAGGGGTAGATGATGCCGCAGTAAGCACAACTGCAACAACCGTAGGGGCAACCCCCACAATAGTTGCAACAAACCATGTAGCCACAGATGCAGTATGCTCTGCAAACCTCCTAGCCTATGTCTTCGCAAGGTTAGACTCTGTAGCCATAGGGACAACCTTTGCAGCTGCAAGGTCAATCCTTGCAATAGAAGAGCCAACCCAGGCAACAATAACCCTTATATACATATCAACAGGGTCAACCCTTGTAGGGACAAGGTTAGAGTCAAGTCCTGTAGAAGAAAGCTCAAAGTCCTAATGTCATGGGGAAACAGGTGCAAAATCCTTTTGTCCAAGGGCAGCAAGTCCAAAATCCCTATGTGCAAGGACAACAAGTGCAGAATCCTTATGTCCAAGGACAACAAGTCCAAAATCCTCTTGATCAGGGACAACAGGTTCAAAACCCATATGTTAAGGGACAACAAGTGGAATATTCATATGTCCAAGGTCAATAGGCTCAACAACCTCTTAACCTGTATGTTGCTTACGAAAAACCTATGCCCGGATAGTTCCAAGGTGTTCAAGGTCAAAATCCTCCCTACGGCCATGGTAACCTATAGTGGGGGCAAAACCAAATGCCATATGGCCAGAAACCTCCACTATGGGGGAAAAATACTTACTAGTAGGGATGGGCTCCTTTGGTTGGACCCACTTATTGACCTCTAATGCCTTTCAATACTCAATTGTCATTCTTGGTTACACTAGAGTTGCCAGATGTGTCTCGACTCATGAATGATCCAATTCTTCATTCACCATATTGGCCTCCAGTTCCATCCAAGATCCCGAGTGATTGTCCTAAGTTCGATGGGAAAGCAAAAGAAGATCCTCAAGCCCATGTGATGACATATCACCTTTGGTGCTCTTCAAATTCCTACATTGATGATTCTATTCGTCTTTGTCTTTTCCAACAAACCCTTAAAGGTGTTGTAGCCAAGTGATACTTTGAGCTCCCTGGAAGTACTTACCATGACTTCAACACTTCAGCCATGTCTTTCCTCATGCATTTCCAATTGCCGGTTCGCTATGAAACTCGCACCTATTTCCTTAGATCACTTAAGCAAGATACTGCGAAACACATCTCCGATCACATCCATGAATGGAGATGTAGATGTCACCTGATCAAATTTGAGATTGTTGATCAGGTGCTCACCGAATGGTTTACCAAGTCATTCGTTGCTCCAATTGCTCCCGATATAGCTATGGGTAGAGGCGTTATCAAAGAACAAGCCATTGCTCATTCCCAATACTTAGACCTTGTTTATTCTCAGTCTAGAACATTGTATGAGTTACTATCCGATGCCCCGTAGCCATCATATAATCCAACATCATCAAAGTCACAGGCTACACCTCCTGTTGATGGAGTAATTGGTTCAGTGTCCCAGACCCCTACCAAATCTTCTTCCAAATAGAAGTTGGTCTCGAACACTTCTTCCAATAATTCCTCCCAAAATCCAATTAGCCCTGGTAAAACCTCAGAGGTCCATGTTGTCCATTCTAACACAATGGACAAATCCTTAAAAGGTAAGAAGAAAGGCAAAGGCAATGGTAAAGTCGATGCCCCAAAACAGGGTCTTCCTAAGTCGTATGTTGGTGATTCTTTACAACGGAAGCCTAAGTATCCATGCCTCATTTGCAAAGAGGATCATTGTACTAAGGATTGTCCGCGATGGTCCGAAGTTAGTTGTTTGCTCAAAGGGATCCCAACTGTATTGAAAGAGCCATTTCTGTCTCAACAGACTCAAATGGTAGACCAACCTCAATCATCTTCTTCCTCGTGATCTCAAGCATTCATGATGAGTATGCCTATTAATGTGGCTACTAGATCAAAATATTATCAGACTCCTGCTCTAGTAGTTGGGAAAGAGAAAGAGGCCACCCCTTCTTCTTTTGCCCCGAGTTCTACCCCTCTTCATATTGAGCGCCCTAACCCAGATTCTGCCATTCGAGCACCTTCTCAAGGTGTGCTAAGGAAGTCCTCGTACAATCCCAATGCTCAAGCCACTCAGCACTATAATATTGTTGAGGATTTGGCTCAGGAGCCATAAGCTATTTCTACTCTCGAGGTACTCCAAAGTTGTTCATCTCAACGGAAATCCTTGTTGTTGACTATTCGGGGTATTGATCCTACCGGTTCCAGTTTAATATGTTTTGATCTAGAGAACCATGTTCTGTGACTACCTCATTATATTTCCTTTCTCATTCAGGTAATCATTAATGAGAAAACCATTCATATGACCGCCATCGATGAAGGTGCTTCCACTAGTAGAAAATGAAGAAATTAGTGACTAGGTGACTATAAAAGTTAGTCACCATGATTATTTCAAGTGAATTACTACTAAATTTGAGCAATTTTAAGTGACCAAACTAAAAATGACTAACTTAAATGACTAATTTAGTCTAGGGTTAAAATATACGACTAAATAAAGTGACCAAACTAAAAGTGACTAACTTAAATGACTAATTTAGTCCAGGAGTAAAATATATGACTAGATAATAAGTGATAAAAATAATAATGATTAGATTAAATGATTACTATAGTCCAAGAATAAAAATATGACCACATAACAAGTATATGAATTACTCATTTATGTTCGTAATTTTTAATTATGTCACTCCGAAAATGGAAAATTGCAATTTTGATATTGAAGTGTTACATTTCACTACATGGGTCTCTGAATCCATCTACATTGTTAAAATTTAGAGACAAAGGGGTCTCTGAATCCATCTACAATGTTAAAATTATGAATACCCTTTTGTATCTAAATTTTAGCACTACAAATGGATTCAGAGATCCCCTTCTTTGAATCGATCTGCAGTGTTAAATTTAGAGACAAAGGGGTCTTTGAGCCATCTGCAATGTTAAAATTTAGAGACCCATTTAAGAGGGTCTCTAAATCCATTTGCAATGTTATGTACATAAAAATGATTCAAAATGACTAAAATGTTCTAGTCATAACATTTGACATAAAAATGTCTCAAAATGCACATACATTATCTTTAATCCCTTCTAACAAAAACTATTATCCATTGCATTTTGAATAAAAGGTGATATGAGATTACTTTTTCTATGAATTAATGTTTGATTTAAATCATTACTTGTAATAGTTCATGAATATTAATGAAGAGCATTTTCATAAATCCTCTGGAGTTTCATATTACCTTCATTTTGAACATATTCTAGAATATTGGCCTGGTTGAAATCTCCCTGAAACATAACATATGATAAAAAAGAAATGCTAATAAAGAAACAAAATTGCATAATTTTTTTTTCTTTCTTCTATGCTATTGTTTCCTATGCTACCACCTTATAATAGTTACTTTGAAATATGTTGTGCAGTTGCTAGTTTTATATGTTTGATGAATAGAGTGTTTAGAGTTTATATAGAGTAATTTGTTATTTCCTTCTTGGGTGATATTCTTATACACTCCAAGAAAAAAGAGGAGCATGAGTGACATTTGAGGATGGTGCTATATGTGTTGCAAGAGCAATAATTGTATGCCAAGTTGAGCAAGTGCACTTTCTATCAAAGGAAAATCCATGATTTAGTTCAAAATGTCTTAGAGGAGGGCATAACAATGGACCTAGGGAAGATGAATTAATCCATCAAAGGTTAGCCATCACCAAAGAATATTTCAAAGGTGAGACTCTTTATGGGTTTACCTAATTACTACATGATATTTATTCAAGGTTTCTATAAGATTGTACATTCAATTATTTTGTTGCAACATAAATCAGTATAAACTAAATGGACTACAAATTGTGAAGATAATTTTCAATATCTAAAATATTTATTAACTAATGCACCTATTCTAAAGAATGCATATCCAAATGAGGATATTTTTAGTGTGCATAAATGCATGTAAATAAGGAATTGGTGGACCCCTTATGCAATATAGGCATGTCATATGAATTGAATAAAATCAAAGTACATGAAGGAAATTATGCTACCCATGACTTGGAGCTTACAACTATTATCCATGCATTGAAAATGTGAAGACATTATCTTATGGGATGAAATTTTGAGTTGAAAATAGACCATAGCAGTTTTAAATACTCACATAGACAAATTAGATGGTGGGAATTCCCTAGTGAATTTTACTTTGACATCAAAAACAGTAAGGGAAACGAGAATAAAGAGGCTAACACACTCAACATTAAGAGGGTGCATGTAATGCATGATGCTATAACTATTATCATATACAACATAGACTTAAAAATAATAATTTTGGAAGATTATGATCAAACTAACACTATTTACAAATTAAAGAAGGCTTACAACAAGGTAATTCACACCAAAAATTTAAAGACTACATGCTATAAGAGTATGGAAACCTCTTGCAAAGGAACACAAGTTTATGATCCTAATTCTCAATAATTGAGAAATTTAGTGATAAGAGAAATATGTGATGCACCATATATTGGACACTAGGGTACCAAAAAACTATTGTAGCTATAAGAATCCAACATTTTTGACTTAGTATGAAAAAACATGTGGTTGATTACATAGCCAAATTCATGTAATGTTAGAAGGTAAAGGATAAACATAGACATGCAACATGATTTCTATATCCATTGTCCATTCCTAAATGCAAATGAGAAATTGTTACCATAAATTTCATTGCCAAGCTACCAAGGATAACAAGGTGAGATGATTCCATCATGGTATTGATGGACAAGCTTACGAAAGGAGCACATATTATTTCAATTAAGTTGATTTATAAAGAATCCAATATTGTGGAAATTTAGATAAAAAGGAAATTGTGAAGTTATATATTGAGTTGGGATAACCTAGGAAAAAAAGTGATAATTGTTGGGATATATATTAGAAAAGAGATGTAAGAACATATGTTAAAGATACATAAAAATATAAAGGATACAATATAAGATAGGTAGAAATTTGTGCAAACAAAGGAAAAATGCATAGATAATTTAGATTGGTTGGGCATGTGTTTTTCAAAGTGAAGGCTAAAAAGAGCTCACTAGAATTGGGAAGCTACCCATAATCGGTAGCACAATATTGTGGGCCATTTGAAATCCTAGATAAGATAATGTTGGTTATATACATTCTTTCATTACTTGCATACATGAATATTCATAAAAGTGTTTCATGTATCTTTATTGAAAAAGTATGTTCCTAATCCTAACCTTATGATTGATTAGACTATGGTCTAGGTGGAGCACAAACAAGACTTTTGGGTGGAGCCAATATGCATCTTTGACTCAAAATTCGAAGTTGTCCTGTACAAATCCATTATCTTGGTAAAGGTACAATGGACCTACTACAATCCTGAAGATACCACATGGGAGAATGAAGAGTCTATGTGGGAGGACTACCCATATATTTTGCATATTTTGAGGAAATATGAATGTGCATTTGTGCATGCATAAATGATTAAAGACACCATTTTTTATAGCTATGATTACTAAATTCCATAGCTTGGATATTTCATGTCCAGCTAACTATGGTTGATCTCTCAAAGGTAAGTGGGACAACCTAAAGGATTGTGATGGAGAGAAGGGAGAACTCTTCCTTGGATTATGTAAGTTGAGGGGAGTGAGAGTTGGGCATTTGGAATTTCTATAGGAGTTACTAAATTGTCAAATTATAGAGTGCTCAGATGTTAAAAAAAATATGTATCTACATGTAAACCTATATGGTGATGTGCACCAAATATAGTGAAAAAATGTAGGGGGAGGAAAAGGTAACACCCCGATTTTGATCACTAGATTAGAAATATATATTTTTAAATATGATGAATGTATAAATGCCAAGATATATAATATGTAAAAAT
>APFE030756726.1:0-10443 GCA_000404065.3 Pinus taeda
AATCATTTATCCAGCCCTAAAACACCCTTTGTTTCTCTACACCAAGGCAACTTCTCAAAGATCACAAGTTTTGTCAATGCATCTACAATATTCTTCAAAGTGTCCACCTTTACCAGCAAGACCTTTTTTTCTTCTATCATATCCCTCAGAAAGTGATACTGAACATCAATGTGCTTTGTCTTTGAATGGTAAGCATGGTTATTTGCCTATAATATTTCACTTTGGCTATCACAGTCTATCCTTATAGCTCCCTGTACCAACCCTATACTTTAACACAACCTCTGCAACAAACTGCTTCCTTTCTTGCATGAGTGGCTGCCATGTATTCTGCCTCTATAGTTTATAGTGCAATTACAAACTGTTTCTTACTCATCCAAATGACTGCACCTCCAAAGAGGTTAAACACATACCCACTTGTAGATCTTCTTTGATCCAGATCTCCAGCCCATTCTGCATCAACAAAGCCATGAATATTAAACACTTTTTCCAATCGTGGTCTTTCTTGGTAGCAGTAATCATAATTACTAGTGCCACGCAAATACCTGAAAAACCACTTCACTACTATCAAGTGCCTCTTCCTTGGTTTTGATTTAAACTTGCTCAATACTCCCACTCCATATGCAATTTTTGTTCTAGTATGGACCATTGCATACATTAGGCTACCAACTACACTTTCCTATGGAACATTGGACATGTAGTCTTCCCTTCTTGTGTCTTTGGACACTATTCAATAGATAACTTCAGACCTATAGGAATATGAAGATTCACTATTTTACTATCCTGCATATTAAACCATTGTAGTATTGTCTTGACATACTTCCTCTAGTTTAACCAGAGCTTCCTCTTTTCTCAATATCTTTTAATTTCCCTACCCAAAATATAGTTTGCAGCAATAATATCTTTCATGTCGAATTTGGAGGACAATTGGCTCTTCAAATCCTATATAATTTCTTTTTTATTTCCAATCAAAAATATAAGACCAGATAAATAACACAATTACCAATTAATTTAAAATACACACAGTGATCTTCTTTGCTTCTAGTGAATCCAAGTCTATGTATAAATGTATCAAATTTCTGATACCACATCCTTGGTGATTGTTTTAACCCATAAAAAGAATTATTTAACTTGCATACCATTTCTTTCTTACCCTTCACTGCAAAGCCTTTAGGTTGCTTCATGTAGATCTCCACTTCCAGATCCCCATGAAGAAACGTTGTCTTCACATCCATCTTTTCTACCTCAAAATAAAAAGAAAAAACAACAGATAAAAGTAATCTAATAGAAGCTACCTTGGCAACAGGAGAAAAAATATCACCAAAATCAATTCCCGACAACTAGGAATAACCTTTTGCTATGAACTGAGCTTTGTATTTCACCACCTTTCCTTCTGAAATTGTATTCTTCTTGAACACCCATTTTCTGCGAATGGATTTCCTTCCTGTCAGCAACTGCACCAGACCCCAAGCCTCATTTTTGTGCAAATATGCTATTTCATCAACAATGGCCTCTTTCTAGAGTTTTCCATCCTTTGAATCTACTGCTTCCTACACAGCTTTGGATCAGCTTAGTAACAGATAAAGCAAAATTTGAACAAAAAGCAGATGGACTATACCTTTCTAGCTGCCTTCTTTCTCGAACTAATATTCTCACACCCAAAGTTTGTGGCTCTTCATCTTCTCATTCCTCCTCTGTTGTAGAGTCTGATTCTTCCTCCTTAATCTCAAACTCTATCTTATTATGTTTCTTTGGTTGCAATTCACGTTAATTGCATGTTTCACCTCTATGAAGACCACATCTCGACTGTACACAACCTTCCTCGTTACTGAGTTCCAAAGCTTATAACCCTTTAAACCATCCTTATACCCAATACAGATGCACTTTTCTGATTTACTATCCAACTTGGTTCTTTTCTCCTTTGGATCATGTACATATGCATCACATCCAAATATCACTACATGTGAAAGAAAGGGTTTCTTACCAGTCCATACCTCTTGTGGAGTCTTATCCTCCAACACTGATGAAGGTGATCTATTGACTAGGTAAAATGTTGTCTCAAGCACCTTTGCCCAGAATTCCTATCCTAACCCAACACCACTAAACATGCTTCTTACGCTTTCCATCAACATCTTGTTCATTCTTTTTGCAACTCCATTTTGGTTGGGTGTATATGGAGAACTCTTCTATTGTGCTATACCACATCTCCTACAAAATTCTTCTAATTCCTTGCTACAAAAATCTCCATCACTATCTGACCTCAACACCTTTAACTTCTTCTTTGTCTGGTTCTCCACTAGAGCCTTAAATTCTTTAAACTTGTCAAAGATTTCATATTTTTTCTTAAGGAAATATAGCCATTTATTCCTTGAGAAGTCATCTATAAATGATACATAGTACATAGACTTACCCAGTGATGGAACCTTCATAGGTCCAAACACATCACTGCACACAAACTCTAATACATGTTTCACCCTCTTACCACCATAGGGGAAACTCACCCGATTTTGCTTCCAATATACACAATTTTCACAAAACTCAAAATCTAGAGGGATAACAGTCATATATTCTACCATACTTTTACCACGAACTATGCGAAGGCCCTTCTCTCTAATATGTCTAAGCCTTTGATGCCACATCATGGACTTTTTTCTAGAGACCACTAGATTTTATGCTCCACTTTCAGGAACCACATAATGGTTTCACCCATAAACAAAAATGTTGCCTTGTAGCTTGTACATAGTTCCAATCTGAACTCCCCACATCAATACTAGTGCTACCCAAATTGTCTTGCAGGTTTCCTTCTCAAACACTGTATTTACACCTAGATCATCCATCTTTCTTACAGAAATCATTTTTTTGGCCAATGCAGGAATATGTAGAAGTGTTCTAACCCTTCCACCTTGCAACTTCAACTTTACTTTTCTGTGACCAACAATTCTAGCCTTCCTATCATGCCCTAAGAAGAAATCACCACCATCATATTTCTCATACTTGCAGGACCACTCTCTATGGAAAGTGAAGTGAAATGATGGACCTGAGTCAATCAACCATGCCTCATGATCTACATCTGTACTTGAAGAAGCCAAGTACACATCCCCACCTTCATCTGAGGTGGTTTTCGCCTCTGCAGAACGAGCATCATTAGATCCATTTCCTTTATCAAGTGCTCTAGATTTACTGTCCCCTTTGTAGTGCCCTTCCTTTCTGTATTTCCAGTAAACCACCTTTATAGGTTTTCATGGAAATTTAGATCTCCCTCTAGATTTAGATCTCCCAATCGATGACTTATTTCTATTTCTGTTTTCGGACCGTCCCCGTATAGAAAAGGTATCACCATTCTAGCTCTACATATTTTTCTGTCTCATCTCCTCCACTAGCAAGGATGAGGCTATCTCACCAAAACTACAAGGTAGTTGCATGCTACCTATTGTAATAACCAAATTATCTGACAAATCTAGTAGAGAACACAACAAACTGATGCACTTATATTAATCTAAAATTTTAGTATCAATAGATAATAACTGACTTACTGCAATATTAAATGTATTCAGTTCTCTATCACCGAGTCTCCATCTTTCATCCTCAGGTTATACAATTTTTTCCATAGGAATAGTTTATTCACCATAGACTTAGATTGGTACAAAGTCTCCAACTTGTCCCACAAAGCCTTAGCCATAGCTTCCCCTAATACATTTAGCAATACTGAATCCGAGACACACAATCGTATTGTTCTCTCTGCCTTCCGATCTAATTTCTTCCATTCTTCATCAGAAACTCCAGTTGGTTGAGTACCCAAATGTACTGCAACCTACTGATCTTTATCCACCAATAGATCCTCCATATTGAGTTTCCACAACTCAAAACTCTGAACATTGAATTTCTCGATCTCTATATTTCCACTGCTCGTCATATTCTTTCACGACCAGAATCGATCCCTCAGATCTCCCATTGAATAGGGTCTACCATAGGCCTAAGAGAAATCCCTCATCAGTAAAGGCATCCCCTTAAAGCCAAAACAACTATGATACCAAATGTAGGTTTTAATCCCGTACATAAATTACCTGCATACAAATTCGAAGAACAGAAAATAAACAATGCGAGAGCATAACACATAAAACACATATACACAGATATTTTCCCTTGGATCCCAAAACCGAGACTACCATCTTGATTTTTCATTGTCTTCCTTTCAATGTTACTTTACATATTTATACATGCTAAAGCATTCAATACCATCAACTGAAAACCATCGCATCCAAAACCATGTGCAAAAACCATGCAAAAAACCATAGGTAGGTCCACCCAACCTAATATAAGGTCCAAAAAAAAATTCTCGGGGTACTTCCCTGAACCCCATACAGGGGGCTAACCACCCCCCTCAAACATCCCATATGGCGGGGGCTGCCACCCCCTTGTGACCCCCTGTTGTGCAATCGACATAATGAACGGGGTGTTTCACCTCTCCCCATCTAACCCCCCCGCTAACTAGGGAAGCTAGTCATGGAAAGAATACGACGCAACCCAAAAATTAGCCACTCATATTTCCTATCCCTTGGTCCCATACTATTTTGAAACTCTTAGGCCATAGTCGCTCTGATGCTATGAGCACGGGAATGACCAAAACCCCAAAGTCGCTCTCACAAGCTTACATTATAATGATTGTGGACCCAAATTATTAGTTTTGTGCTAGAAACCCTGGGAATTAAGCCAAATTCCGAGCCCAAAATCCAGGCCCCTACTCACAACTTGTTGTAATTCCAAAATTCATTAAAAACATGATAAGAATGATGATCAATAAAAAGTAACCCTCAGGACAAGGCCTGAGCATCCCCAATTAGGACTGACATTCTGTCAAACACTTGGTATCAATTCAACCTACAGGTCTAGGATACAAGACGAAGCATAAATGCATGATAAAATTAATGAAACATAACGAGAAGGATCACCTCCTTCTCCATTGAAATAGTACATCATTAATTGGGTATCGCATCCATGCATTTAATAGTTAGAAGTAAATGTATGAAATAACCATGACATAAACCAGTCATTCAACCATGCTAATCACCAGCATAAAACCATATAAATATTAGATATATGACAACCATTAAATCCATATAAACCAATGAAAAAGTATGAGAACTTAGATTTTATTAATCGTAGACAAATCCAACTAGGTTTGATACTTGCACGTACCACCCGATCGTAGACATGGATGAACCAAATCTCTCTTTCAGCTAGTAACCCCCTTACCATATTCCAAGCATGAATGTGGGATCTCATAGCATAACTAATCCAAGAACAACCAAAGGAATCCATAGGTTAAGCCACCTCCACCCTCACCAAACCTAGATCACACCAAAATCAGTGCTCTGATCACAATTGAACAGAGCTTGGAATTCCATACAAAATCCATCATTATGCTTGAATAATTTTCCATCTCCTTGTCTCTTGGGCTTTAATGCATTCCAAACTAGATCACTAGCCCTAAACCATGACTAGTATCTCATGCTTTACTGCAATCCAAACTTGGATCACTAGGCCCTAAACTGAGACTTTATCATCGATATTTACCATGTATCTCATAGAAACTAGTCAATGGATTCCTATGCCTTTGGGAATGGATATTGAGACCACCTCTTCCCTAGATTCTAAAATCCATCCATCAAACCAAAGCTCAAAAACCAAAATAAACATCCCAAGGTACCACGACATCAGAAAAAAGGCTAGGCTAGGAAAAAATCCACTTTCATAACCTGACAGAACCATGCCACTGACAACAAGAGAAGCATACACTAACATGTAGAGCCATGCATGTCCAAACTAGCTAGGAAATCACACATGAAAAAGGTTACTTGCAAGTGTTCCTATTGAAGCAGCTTGATCCATCTTTGATTTCCTTGATCCTTGCTTGCTTTTCCATTCCTTTCCTTTCTGTCCCTTTCATTTTCTCTAGACTAGAGTGCTCAAAGAAAATCTAAGTTACCAAGAGTGACAGATAGTGAGAATAATGAAAGAGCTCCAAACTTGAAATGACAAAAGCTTAACACTGAGAAATCCTAACATTAAGAAACCTGCCAACTGATCGTCATAAGAATTTTTATTAATGAGGCCTTTAATTTCTTTGTTTTCCTTGTCACATGAAACCTATGACCTTTTACCTTCCTTTTATCCTAATTTCTTTTATTTTCATAGATAAATATGACAAAAATGACTTTTTTCCTTCGAATGCATTTTCCTTAGCCTTTGCCAATTTTTCTTAGCCCAAAAACGCATCCAGTGGTGCCCACTAGGATATATTTGCCCAATATTTAGCTTGGAATACATGTCCCTTGCCCATGGCCTTATTTTTCCTTTATCTACATTATTACATAGATTTTTCTCTAGGGTAGTTACAATGTCAAGTGATTGTCACGAGATCCCATAAAATCCCCTCAAAACTCATATAAGACCCCTGATGACATAATATTTCTCTTGCGACTTTCCCATCACATACCTAGAAACCCATCTTGGCTAGACTATATAGGAAAATAAAAATGGGCAATGAAAAATCCTCCCACCCTGAGATTGCTTTCCCTCAAGTAATCTCTAACTCTCCACTATAGAAACATCTGTAAACTGATAATAATATCCAAAATGAGCCATTGTACCATGACATTCCCCCAAGATAACCAATAATGAATGGTTCCCTCAATACCTGAATCCAAAATAAACCACTGACTCAATCTGTCGTCCATGGATCCACTTTGATCCAAAATCCACAATAACCAATCATCCTCATCCATCCCCCATGGCTAGAGTTGTGCCATGTCTTTGACCATAGATGTTACTCCACTAGTAAAATATCAACTCATCACCTCTCTCTAGTTCAACCCCTCACATAAAGAGAGGCCAATCCCACTATGCTAATATTGTGTTGGAATGTTAATAACTTGATGGCTTGCATCCCATTGCCAAAAGAGACATGAAATATCCCTCACACCTAAGGACTCTCTCTACATTATGTCCTTGAATAAAAATACATCTCCATCAATAGGTTATGAACTCATGATCTCATGCCAATTTTCCCTGCATTAAGGATTAAACACATGGGCTCCTCTAAAACTTCCATGTGTAATCCTCTTACTACCTCACTAGGACCCTCAGTTTCCGCTCAACATTATACAACCTATATGCTCACTCAACACGCACACTTATAAGCTCCTCAATTTTATTGTTTTGTTGCAAGATGGTTCCTTGGACTATGTGGATCTTCTACTTCAATGCCATAAGATTTGTCCTGAAATGCTCAATCTTCTCGTGATGGCTACCAACTAAAAGTGAAACAATTATGCTAGATGCTTGTGCATATGTTTGCTCCTTATCAATGGCTAGTCCAAAACATGGTTACTTATACTCCTCTATCATGGGCTCAACACAAAACTCCGACTAGATCTTTACCAAAGGCTCATCATCCATATTGTGTATAACATCCTCCTTGACTGACTCATGCTCCACCATATGCTACTCATGCTAAATTGTCACTAGTGACTTATCATGCTGACTATATCCCATAAGGTCCACTGGTAGATCACTATACACAATGGAATAGAAATATTTCCTATTGTAAATAAACCCACATGACTACTCATTCTCCTTGGAGGCATCCTCATATGAACTCATGGACTTGTCCAAAGAAGAATCCCCATCTTTAAAGATAGAAGGAATCTCCTCCTCCTCTACCCCTGTCATCTCCTCAGTGTCACTCGTGCATAAGTGTTTAGGTCCCCAAGGTTCCTTGCAAATGAAGCAAAAACCCTTTCTTCTCATCTCATTCTTGTTTCATGGTTGGTTACCACAAATCCACCATAGTTCCTATTGAGTCAACCATCTCATCAATAGCCCAATGTTCTGCTCAACCA
Source organism: Pinus taeda (assembly GCA_000404065.3). Classification (NCBI taxonomy): domain Eukaryota; kingdom Viridiplantae; phylum Streptophyta; class Pinopsida; order Pinales; family Pinaceae; genus Pinus; species Pinus taeda. The sequence continues at coordinate 7,899 of APFE030756726.1, forward strand.
ACATTTTGGCTAGTTTATAACAGTAGGTCAAACAAATTGTTCCTCCCTCCAAATAGCCAACAATATAGACTCTAACTCCCTACAAATGGAATCACATCCTCCCATTCATGAAGATAAAATAGGCAACATATGTGTTATAACCATGTAAGGATGATGTTTCGTAATGTTGAAGAAGCACTGAAACATCTGCAGGATGAAATCACCAGACACCATCTCAAATGTTAGGGTCCCAACCTAACCCCCTTATCTATGTAATGGGACCACGTCATAGTCAAGAGTGAATAAAGCCCATATTAATAATTGTAAGTGGTTAATCCGCATTAATAACGGAACCACAGTTAGTTGCAAATGGGCCGAAGTATTAGATAGATGGTATTAGTAATACACGGTATTGGCCCGTGGTATTGCATGTAGGAGTCATATATAAAGGATAGAAACTCCCTGCGAGGAGCATCGTGTCTTATTTTGTAATCGAGCTCTGCTCTAGTGGAGGTTTCCCCCTCGAAGAGCCAAGTGAACATTACTCTCTGAATAATAAAATCATTACTATTCTGTGTTTTGGGTATCTTTTCTTCACATATTCTGTGTTTTGGGTCTCTTTTCTTCGCATATTCTGTATTTGGGCATCATTTGTAGGTTAAGAGCGTAACAAGTGGTATCAGAGCACTTTCCAGGGCCGGTGGGATCTCCATTTAGTAGCAATTTTTTTTGGCTCAAGACGTGTTCCGGTGTCTTTAAACCACGGGATCTGTCGTTGAGCGCATAAATCTGCGGATTTGGGGAGGCATGCACGCAGGAAATACAAGAGGTGGTCACGTCTGTTGGACTCCCTTGTAACCCCTGTGGGTACCCCTTCGAGTAGTAGCGCATTAGATAGAACCGCGCACGGACTGTCTTCCACGTACCCTCTGGGTATATCGGAAGCCCCATAGGCTCCTTGAAAACCTTGCCATAGATAAACCAACGACTATCTTACGGCTACAGTACACCGAGAATAGCACTCGGAGAGATTACTCGCCCGTACGATAGGGTAGTCAGGTGGTATGGCTAAGGGTACAGTCGACCCTCCTTAGTTAGAGCCTTGAAACATTGGGCCGAGTACTACTGGCAGACTCTTATGTATATTGTGATCTGTAGCACCTGACACTCCTGAAGACCCTAGTTCCTTTTTAATCATCATCTATTCTAGATCCGCTTGAGTAAAGGAGTGCAGCAGCAGCAGACGTCGGTCCCAATCAGCCAGTTCCGATCTATTAGATTCATCAGATCTGCAGAAGCAGTCAATTCAGCCGTCCAGCGCTACCCGATCCGCCATTCAGATCTCTGAGATCCACCAGACCAGAAGCATTGTGAAGGGTTCCTATACCAGGGTATAATTGTCGCAGGACTTTTGGCCGCATTGACATTTTGAGGATTTGGCAACTGCAGTATTGATCAAAGGAGTAAAACTCCGTTAGGAGTAAAAAAATAAAATAAAAAATAAAAATCTGAGATGTTCCGGGATGCTTATTGGTGATATAGCCCATTAAAATCAGGACGACGATCTGAGCATGGTGGTACCATTCAATTAATTGGGAAAAAATTTTGGCGGTCCCAATTTTTCATCAAGTCGGTGTATGGTAGCAAGTAGAGCTCAAGCATTGGCCAATGAAAGGATGGACAAACTGGAAGAAAATGTGAATGAAATCCACACTCAGCTTCGCAGACTAGATCTAGAGAGAATGCATAGAGAGCTTAGAAGACTAAGTATCCAGCTACAGAATTTGCAGGCAAAAGGAAAGGAGGATTTTATGTCAAACGGTAAGGAGCAAGCCCACGAGGAGGGGTATAATGGCCATGAAGGCAATTACGGTGAATCTAGCCACTCTCCTCATGTCTGGCGCACCCATCCACCACCCAGTCAGTGACCTCCCAAGTTGGATATGCGTAAATTTGACGGTTCTCACACGTCCGCATGGCTAGCACAAATGGAGCAGTATTTCAAATTGAATCATATCCTAAATGATGTGACTAAGCTTATGTTGGGGAGCATGTACTTCGACAATGAACGGTGGAAATGGTGGGAATGGCATCAGCATTGCAATGGATATTTTAGGACTTGGACCCAATTTACCAAAGCTCTTCGAGATCGCTTTGAACAAGAAGACTCTTATTTGGGTCGTCTCACTAAGCTCCAACAGACTGGTACAGTGGAGGAATATATTAATGCTTTTGAAAGCTTAGCTTTCCCCACTAAGGGTCTCACAGATGAGTTCTACACGGAATGTTTTATCAGCGGTCTTAAAGAAGCCATCAAAGCTCAAGTTCTACTTCACCACCCTCCCACGTGGACGGAGGCTTGCCAGGTAGCTCGTAAGGTGGAACGTGCATTAGCAGCCCAATACAATCGCCCAAATTTCCCCGCTAAAGGTTGTCCCCCACAGGCTCACAACACGACTCAAACACTTAAGGTCCAAAAGGTGTCCCCTGCGGAAATGACCGAAAGAAGGAAGCAAGGACTATGTTACTACTGTGATGAAAAATACTCCCCAGGTCATAAATGTAA